>JAQGAP010002758.1:0-14198 GCA_034697805.1 Orchesella bifasciata | reverse complement strand
ACAGTATGTATGTATACTTTGTATCTCACCACTCTAGAATTATTCCCCTCATTTTGGTGTTTGAGATTCCTTAAATAGTCAACATTTTAAGGATTACCAGCAAAAAAATAATGCTCCTGCCCCTGTTCCGTATTCGTTTCATGCTCCGCTAC
Organism: Orchesella bifasciata; assembly: GCA_034697805.1. NCBI lineage: Eukaryota > Metazoa > Arthropoda > Collembola > Entomobryomorpha > Orchesellidae > Orchesella > Orchesella bifasciata. Next base: position 14,046 of record JAQGAP010002758.1, on the reverse strand, counting down.
TAGCCCGTTTTAGACCATTTCTACTCAAGTTAAACTTTATAGGGTTTTTCATAGTTTTCCGAATTTTAATCAAGGTTAAAAGTTGTTCGTGTAATCCTGTACACAATATAAAAACTAGGTCACTTTTCAAGCACGTGCGTACGTCCTTGTTGAAAACAGTTGTTTTGGTTGAGACAGACTGGCGAATAGCATATTGTTACTCATGCTTCGTAGCCTAATATCTAAGCAACCTAGCTGGAGGGCTGAACGTGTCTTGAACGATCACAACGACATCAATAGCCTTAATAACCACGTATATGTATACTTACATGTAATCATACCTCATTTACACTCTTTCATCGTCACTTTCCTGAATGATTCTCTACTTAATAATTACCTTTCACAACAAACTTCTTACCTTTTCCTAGTACGTATCAAAGGAACAAATAAGTAGGAACACGACTCAAGTGTGGGTAGATCCCGCTACCATGATGAAAGGAAGAGTGGAGCACAAGGTGGTAATGCCACTGATGAAAGAAAAGAATTAAGTGCAATGAGCATAAGTAGATCTATGTAGGTATTCACTTGCGTCTCTTCACCAGATTCATCTTTCTTTGTGAGAAAAACACCATAAAAAGAAGGAGAGAGAAAAGGGAAAGTACCCAAAGGAGAATATGATTGAAAAGAGAGTCGAGTACAAAGTATGAAGTTTTTATCCACATTAATAGGAAAAAAGTAGAGAGAAATTTCTTTGAACTCGGTTAAGGCATTTCTTTTTTATCAAAATCACTTCTTTTCAATAATGCTTCGTTTTCTACTACTACTTTCTCCACCGCTCTTTGCATGACTGGTTGGAATGCATCTTTTATGTCAAAATGCTGTCTGAAGATGTGTCTGGTGTGTACCTATATGTATCCTTCCAAAGCATGTGTACCTACCTGATGACATCCTAACTTTGTTCCATTTTGTCCCCTTCTGCAAGTGTGGAAAACGGAACAAGTAGTTTTTCTTAAATGTTACTCTCTCCTTACGTATCCCTTAAAGGCTATATCCCACGTACGTAATGCACATTTTATTTGAAGCTATTCAAAACAGCTCCCCTTCAGAATATAAATAAAGCCCAAGTATCATCGTCATCATCCCTGCCAAAGTCTCCGATGGGAAGAAGAGGGCAGTTTCAATGTGGATGTTGATGTGCATGTATTTCCCAGCAATTTGATTCCTGTCCTTTATGGCTTGATAATGCTAATGCCCATGAGTGCTAGGCGGTGACTATATTTATTTGACTCTTCCCATTGGGGATAGAGGGAAATGTCTACTTTTGAGGCCATAACTGATCATTGGAAACTGTTATTGTTTGTGCTGTCATAAAATAAATGCCTACCTTTTCACTAAGAATCTATAGCCTTTTACTTACACAACTTTTCCTTTGTTTGTTTTGCAAGTCTAATGAAAAGGGAAAGTGAAAACTCCCAAAAAATTTCCAAATAATATAAAACCAATGTTCTTGTTTGTAGTAGTAACTAGCAAGAATTGAGCGCGTAGACAGAAAGCAGCTCAGCAGACCAGACCAAACCAGACAAAAAAAATGAAAAACAACTCAAGTTAAAGTTTCCTCAAAACGAGATAGACCAACCAAGTGGTTACATGATTCCATTTTTATATGTATACACCATAATATATACAACGAGATATGTCTGTAGTTGGTTTCCGTAAGACCAAATAAATATCGGGAAACGAAAGTAGCACTTTCCTGTGTCATGCGAACAAAGAAATCGATACCCGTAAACAGATAAAAGGGAATTGATGACAAAGTTCAACTGCCATAAAAATGCAACAGTATAACATGGGAATTTCTTTTGAAGCCTTAATACTGTCAGAAAGCCTAGGAATGAATTTCTTCTATTATCTACATGATGGTGTGACAAAAGTGTTCCTTTTTACAGGTACAATTTTAATTCAGCTCTCGGAACGGAGAAATGCTACCGCGCTCACAATATGTATTTCGGGCTCAAAGCACTAGTTGAAATGAGCTAGCTTTTTCTCCCGTCAAGTTTACCGATCGTCAATCTTATTCCATGAATACTACTTCAATTTTCCAGCCAGCTCCTCTTTCCCTGTTGTACCTAAGATGTTGTATTTATTATATTTCTTTGTGCCTTCACTTTTTTATTTTCGTTTATTTACTTTGTCACCTGGTACGTCGACTGTAAATCGACTTGCCTTTGTTCGTCATAATATGCACGGCAAAAGTTTCTTTTCTTTTGCCGAGAAGCCAAGTAATAAAAGGGAGCAGACATATAGCAACTAAGAAACTGGGGAATAATAAAAATGTGAATTTTCTCGACTCCACCAAGGTACAGGTCTTGCCACAGATCCATTTTTCCTGTAGGTTTTTACGCGTCCTCTTTTTTCTTCGGTCTTTATTCGCGGAGCACTTTCTCAAGATAAAAGTTTTCTCTGTATGTGTATCATGTTCACGTGTGTATGCAAACGTATTATGAAATGGAAATCGTACATTTTCATATTCTCATTTCACTTAGGATGGATCCAAAAGCCAGAGTACACACGTATACATCATTTTCAGCTCCTGTCTTCCTTTCTCCATAAAAAAAACGGGAGACAAGGTAGGAAAGACAGGGAGTGAGGCGACAAGAGAAAAGGAGCAGCAGCAGTTTCCACATCACTAGCGGTGCTGGTGCTCTGCTAACGAATCAGTCAGAGCCAGAGCAAGTGCGGTGTTCTCGCCAGGAGTGGAGTTGAAAGACTCCTTTCTAACTGTTCTTACCTCATGAGTCTTTTCTTTCCTGTCTCCATTTGGGTATGAGAACGCATCTTGTCATCATTAGGCTAATGTGAGCTCATTTTGGAGCAAGTCAGTCCTCCTCGCCCTCACCTTGCTGTATTCTATGCATGCTCAACGTAATAACTCTGGCCGGGCTCTAACGTAACGTACTTTCCATTTCCTTCATGCATATGTACCGCCACGTACAAACGGACTTCCTTTAGTAGGCATGTATTGAAATTTGCTTGACTCCATGCTCTGAGCCGTTTGCTGAATACGAGTGGATGTGCATAAGCTACATCTCTAGAGTTTTAAAAAGCTCTGCTTGAAATCATTACTAGTTACATTAAGGGGTGGAAATGCTGCCGTCACTAATGGTGCTACAGCTATATCTTACTCTGTTGCAAGATTTACATCCACATTATTTGACTCCTCCTGAACAAGTTGAAATTTCGTGCTTGAGTCGAGTCTCCTCTTTGAGTTTTTGTTGAGGGAACGGAGTGAGTGTGTATCATTATCATCAACTATCAAATCTACCGGGATACCACATGTTACATCCCTTGACGACTTATCCCATTCCTTCTTCTTGCCTTGCTGGATGCCCAACGATGAAATACGAGCTAAAGTTAAGAAATGAGGGGAGCCAAGTGGAGAGTGATGGGAAGAGGTCACACCTTAAAAACAATCTGGAGTTTGGCTACTAATTCATTTTAACCAAAGATGAAACGATGAAAACAGGGATTCTGCTAGATGTGTGTTTGTGTGCTACGTCAATACTCGTGTAATTCAATACTTGTTTTTGATACCGTCTCGTATAATCATTCGGGAAAAATACTGTTCAAATTCCGTACCCAATATAATTAAAGATGGGTGAAGAAAGAGTGCCATTATTTCCATATGTATGGAAAAGTTAATGGGCACTGGAAAAAGCCTTGATGCGTACATTAAAGGAAGTAAACGTAGATAACGATTTCATTACTTCCACGTGAATTGAGAATTCAGTGTGCCTTCTCGGAACCCTTTTTGTGAACAAATGTAATATGGTTGAGTGAGAGAGAGAGTGAAAGCGTATTTTTTGAGTGAAAACACTTGGAAGAAATGCAAAAAGAAATTATCCAATTTCAAATATTTGAAAAGTTTTTTAAAAAGAAAGTACAAAAAAGGAAAGTCCACAGTTTGGGAAGACTTTAAACTTTTAAGCTGTATCATCATTTTCGCACGTTTTTACGAGCGATATATTTGAGTTAATCTAAGTGCATACAGTTTCAAATGTGAAGTGACAAGTACCTGCTTTGCTCACTGCGTCGTCCCATTTCGCAGAATGAGGTATGAAGGGACATTTTTCCCAAGAATGACCTTAGTGTAAACCCTCCAGTTGACTTTTTGCTCCTCAGTTACCCACTCTTTTACAGTCAGTCACTCCTGTCTAGTTGACTTGCAAACGAGTCTTTCTCTCTCGCTCATATGGGGTTAGACACAGCATAAAAATGTTTCTTCCTCTACAAGGAGGAAGTCCTCAAAGAGGGAGAGAGAGAGAGAGATAAAGTAGACTTCTCTTAGATTCCTGGCTCTCTCTTTTTTATCTCTCTTGCAACTGCAAAGGAAAGGATCACTCCTGAAGCTTCCGTGCAATCTTATATAATAATAAGTATAATAAGTTTATATTAGATGAGAGTATAGTTTGGGAGCTTCAGCGAACTCAACTCAGAGTCAGTATCCCCAGTCCCACTGTCATGTACATGTTACGAAGACTTGGAAGCTTAAATACAAGACATCATGCATCAAGTCCACCACACCATTTCCACCAAAAACCTTCTTCTCTTCTTCCTCGTCGCTCCTTCCCTTTCCTACTTACTCTTTTCCTCTTAAATTTTTTACTTGAGAGTAGAAACTAATGCTTGGAAAAGTGTAAAAAGAAAAGAGGCTAAAATGGGAAAGGAACGGGAGGGCCGTTATCTTAATTCTAGTCAATCTTCATTAAGCACACCCAAAAGCCAAGTCAACTTAAGATTTCCTCTCTTCTCTTCATGCCTCATTGCACACTTTACCAATAACACTTTGTCATTTCCTATTTTTAAGCATAAAATACCATTCCTAAGCGTAAAAAGGAGAGCCTCAAGAGTCGTCGTCGGAGGAAAAGCAGAGATAGAGAACTAAAGCACAAAGGGAGTATGTAGTGGAGTATAAGGCTTTGTGGTAGTGGAGGTGGTGGCTCGACCCAGAAAACGAGAATGAAAATAAGAACTCCAAATGACGGTAAATGGAATTTCCAACTCTTTCAAAAAGACAACGAATTACCGCAAGGATTCTTGGTTTTTGAAGAGAGACGTGAAAAATTTAGCATACACACAGACACAAACGCACTCACTGTATACGCTCAACAGTAAGCATGTAGATTAGACAAATATCGTTACACAATAAGTTAGTTCAGTCGCTACAGATACTTTCCCTTATCCAAACTCCCAACTTTTGAAACGGGAGAACGATACAGGGGGATTGATATGCAAAATATTTAAAGAAACTAGTTACCATCTACATTGGTTTTTAGACTTATGAAAAATGGAAACAAGAGGAGAAAGAGAAACTAGACAGTTATATGCAAAAACTTGTCACTCACAGTTACTCTGGTACTTGTCTTCATTTCTTTCTTTCTTTATCCTCTACCTCGTTTCCAACCTCCTATTCTCTGCTCCATTCATAGCCTTTCACCACTCGCTAGGAAAACAGCTTCTGAGAGTCACCGTCTTACATTTGTTTCCGCATTATATGGAACCGAGCTACACACACATATAAGACTCTTTGCATACGTGACGAATATTATATATTAAAAAGTCTCTTCCCTTTGTGATTATATCTTTCTCGGATGAAAAATTCTGGACTCCATTTCCCTGTTTCTCTCAACTTCATGTCCGTCTGTTCCTTTGTGTCAGCTACAGTTTTCTCAAGGATGTAATGCAGTTTAACGTCTTTACCACCACCAAGACATGGAGCGGGCTATGAAAATGGGGATGTAGTGCAACGAAGAGATGCTACGTGGAACAACGCACATGCATATTTTCATAGAATATAGAGTTGCTACTTCAAAAAAGGAGAAAATCCTCCTCATCGTTTAATTTACAATAAATCATGGCACTGTATATAACCATTTGTAATCCTATTAAGTAATACTACCTCATGCAAAGTGCGAATACGGAGAACTATGCCCTTTCCGTTGATAATAGAGAAGACGAGGATGAAGGTGAAATTACACACGCAAGAAACTAGATGCACACTCAAATTATACTGAAAAATCCCCTGGAATGTGTATACCTGTAGTAGTAGGTAGACTACACATTAGCGGTAAGAACGGTCCAGATAAAGGAAAGGTAGAAGAAGGGAAAGAATGAGAGCCAGGAAACACCTCCGAATATTCATGTCTCTTTCCCCAGCCTATGGTGGAGCCTATTTAGCACGTCTAAATGTATGTATAAGCATGCATAATAGTAATGCCTACAATAATGTTCTCATCCCATTATTTGAGTAAGGGGAAGCCCGTCAGGAGAAAAATTCTCACGAGGTTTTAAATCCGATTTTATGATGCTGTACTACGACTTCCTCAAAAACTGAAAGTATGTGCTATCGCTGATTCCCTCCTCCCGCTCATACATATTTTATGGGATATATGTATATTGGGAGAAATATTTGGGACATAAATATGTATGCAGCCAGCCAGTCTAATATCCCCCTGAAAGCTGAAGGGAAGTAGCGACAGACAAGCAAGGAAGCTGTCTTAACATCACTCTATCTGGTGCTCTTTGTGCCCTTCTTATTCCCTGGCCTCATTGTTGCCACATACATGCATGCATTCCATCTTTTCCAGCCCTATTATCTCCCAGGTATTTTCATAATATTACTATCACCACCAGCTCCTGTGTTCTGAGGAAAAGTACGAAAACCATCATCATGATTATTATTATGTTGGGTGGAAAAAACCAAAAAGTTGGCTCTTGAACTGGCAAATGCTCAGGAGTCACACAATTTCCAGTCTTTCCCTTTTCTTTCTGGCACTGCAACAAGATGGGAATAAATATCCCTAAGCCATCATTACAATTTTTCTCACATTTCCCAATATGCCTTGTTTTATCCCATGAAGACTCTGCACAGAATCTCTTCCGCTCATTGTAATACTCGAGCATGCATTTTTGCTAATGTTTCTTTCATTGTTTTAAGAAATTGAGTTGAAAATCCTCAACTCGATAAAACATACTGAAAACTCCCACCCAAGGACTACTCGGCTTTCCCCAAAATGTCGAAAGGTAATGTGGAGAAAGCTCACTTTTTTCACTTGAATGCGTGGGTGCTGCTCGGCGTCCCAGCTTTAAAAAATCGTGACCTCATTTCTCAATGTGTCTCATGATGAAGAGGGAATTGGAAAGGAGTTCTCAATACCACAGGAAAGATCGTTATGTCGTCAAGTAGGTAGCTAACATTAATTCAATAAAAAGGCAAGACCTTGGCCGCTTTAAACCAAGGAACTCTAAATACCTAAAGCATAATACTCAAAAGCTGGAGAAGAGCACATTGCTGTGTATAATTTTAAATTTATTAAAGCTTCTCAATAAGCCACCCTGATTCCTTCTTGGGAATTCCAGTGCACCGAACTAAATGCAGCCTACGATTGGCATGCTAATTTGTGAATAATACATCTCCAGTATGCACAAGCATAGATAGCATGCAGTGCAACTGATACTTGTAAGTTTTCCAAGAAAAAAACCCAAGCCTTGTTGATCCGGATTCAAGTCGGGACGTTCCAACCATTTATTAATATAAACACGACACTAATATTAGCATAAAAAGCAACGTACAAAGAAAACTGCATAACAATAGAAAAATAGAAGGAATGGAAAAAAGTACAACTTGTAGACGGCTACAACATGCCAGCTCAGTGAGCCATACAACAAAACTCTGACTGCTCCTACTAGTACCCTACCTCTCATCTATTTACATTAATAAACCATTGATTTACAATTCAACACGTTAAGCCAGTGAGCCAGCACGTCTTTCTGCAAATATAAGGACATCAAATGCAAAACGGGATGCTCTCTGCAGCATGGATTTTCCCAATGATGATACTCTTGCTTTTGCTCGCTCTTCATTTTAATATTATGTAAAGTGCACGCATGAAAATTCCCGCGTTTATATAAGATACGGACTCGAAACAGATTCTGCTTGGGATGGGATGGAAGTACAGAAAAATGTGTGGGTACAAAAACTACTGTTTTTTCTTTTCGTTTTCCACACTCTCATGCCTACGCATACAATATTTCTAATGTACCTTCTTTGACGAGTAGGAGAAATGAAAAATACGTATATATTAGCGACCAAGCCAAAGAATAACGATACTCCAAATTTCTGATGAAAGTTTCAGAAGGAAGAAAAAACACTTATTTGAGGAGATTGCTCGATATTTGTACACTTCTTCATTTTCTCTCACGCGAGAGTAGTTATTCCTCCGAAAGAAATTTACACCAGACTTTCCCTTTGAAATCTATAAATACACATAATATTGGAATGAAAGGACAGTGGATGCCAGTTGCAAGTGAAAGTTGGGAGAAAATCCATGTCGTTGCAATGATCTGCTATTTTGTGTGCCCCGTTTTTTTCTAGCTTTTCTAAAATCACCACGATTACTATCATCATCGACGTAGTCATCCGCATCGACTATCGACTATCCATTCAGATCGCGTATAGGCTAACACTCGTATGCAAAAGTGAGAAAGGGAAGAAAGAAAATTGTACATTTACTGTGCAGCCCGTGTGTGTTCCCTCTTTTCTATGTCAATCTATTCTGGTGTATCTGAGTATAGTCTCAGAGATGTAGTTTTTCGTCTAGCATTAAGCATGTAAAGTACATAATATAGGGAAAACATAAAAACCCTCAAGCGGAACGCTTTCACTTTTATAATGTGCTTCTGTTCTGAACAACAGAGACCAAGTGGCTTTCTCCATTCCAGAGACAGAACGGTGTTTGTTTAGCTCCTCTGATGGCACAAACAAACCCAACTCGACAGATATTTTTTTTCCTGCACGCTGATTCCCATGCATTTGCAGCAAATAGAGTGAAGGAGAATAGAGACAGCAAGCTCTTGTCTACTGCTGCGTGCATGTGCATACATGCGTTATCGTCATTCGGAGAACCCCACTAGCTTTGTGTATATGTAGGCACGTTAGCAACTAATTCAACGAACGCAAACCAGCCAGCATCCGATATACATAAATACCTACATCATACATGAAGCCAAAGCCAAGCCACGTCCCGTTAAATATTCAACATAGATCCATAAAAGTACATACTCGAGCGTCGATGTGTAGCTGGTCGAAAGCGTAATCGGTGCTTTCAAAAACACTTCTGTAGAGGACAGACAAGGTACTACTATGACTATGAAGGTAAATATTTGGTACACTTGCATTTCAACATCATATTGAGGAGGCCTCATCCACTCTTATATTCTAATTCTTGCTCGTACATGTACAACTCGTTTTTCATTATTTTCTCTGTCTCCTCTCTCCTGGCATCGGGAGCACAGAGCCGTGTTTTGTTTTTTAGTGATGATGATCACATATCTACAACTACATTGGGCTCACTCACATGAGCATTAATTCATCACATTAGTGGAAATGGTGTGCTTGAGTAAACACAAAATTCAAAGCAACACGAAACAACATGCAAGGACAAGACTTGTGAATTCATATCCTTCCATTTTAAATAAACGTTGTAACGTTTCTCTACATAGTCAGTTATAAGAGTGTCCTCGACAAAAAATACTCGTTCTTTTCATTTGATTACTCGAATCTCTCCAATATTCCGCTATATTGAAAGTTTAAGAAGATGAAGCGTACATGATTCAATTTTCGAGTGATATAAAACGTCGATTTAAACAAGAACTGTGTTTCCTCCATAAGCGACAAGAAAATGCACATTTTTGAGATGCCAAAATGAAAACCATTATGTTTCTAGCATGCATGTGAGGCTGAAGTAGAGAAGTTGTGTATATTTAGTTGCTGACTTGATGTTTTTATCAGTTGCAGTTAGTTCGTTTCCATTCTTCCGCAGACTTTTGTTGTGCCCTTCGTCTTCGTCTTTTTGCTCTCGAAAAAGAAAGTTATTATATTTTCCCTATGTTGCCATAATGACTTTGTCAGACACCCTTTTTTCTTCGCAGTAGGGGAGCACAAGTAGAAGAATGGATGGAACGAGGAAAACACTTTGTAATAGCAGCAGTGTGTGTGCTTTCTAAAGAAGAGGAGAGAGGAAGGACAAACGATGCATCATTTGAATAGCAGGAGTTTAAAGGCCGTTTGATTAGCCTGGGGTTTTGAGACTTGTTTAAAAAAAAGTAGTCAGTTTGCTTCGAAGAGAAAAATACGGCTAAAGAAAATGGAGTCTTGACTTGAGGTTAGTAGCGCGAGAACATTTTTAGTTAAGGCAAGGTTAACCAACCATAATATTAGCGGTATTACGTCAAACCTTGAACGCAAATTAAGTACAAGAGGAATTAAATGCTCATACCAACCAGCTATTTCCCCTTAAATCTGATTAAAAATAGATTTCCCTCTTGTAGCACCAGTTCCAGGAATACTTTGCAATTTCAGTTGGGCCTGTCTTCAATTCGAAGCGCTGTTTTATTGAAGCAAAAGGGAATTTTCAAATCATGTAATTTCATATGCTGCAAATTAGACTTTTGATGTATGTCACGTCACATCACATCTTGTAGGTGCGCTGAGCCCGCAAACCAGAAAGTTTCAACGGAAGCAACAGTAATTATGTTTGGGGATAGCACCTTAAATACTTGGAATTTAAAACCCATCACATTATATATATACCTCACCCACCTCTCGTTACGTCTGTAGCGAACTGGTCTGCTAACGTGGAAGCCTCTTCAGGATGATACATCACAGTTGTGTAACCATCACTTGTCAAAATTTAGCAGTGGATATTTACATTGGAAGTAGTGCCACGGAGTGAGAGAGTAGAAACCGCATTTCATTTTCAAATCCACCGTGAAATTAAACCGAAAGGGATTGGAGCATATATCAAAGTATTAGATTTTCTGCTCCCATCTATCTCCCATCTCACTCTTCCTCCACTCCTCCTCGAGGTTTGAGCTGTAGGCCTCAAACAACCTAATTTCACAGACATTTACTCAAGTGGACCTCGACCTCCCCACTATCACCATCCCTAGCACCAAACCAAGCTTAGCTGCTCCGGATAGGAATGTACAACTGGTGAAATACGAGTCCACAAATTTATCTATAACTGGCTTTACTTTCCAAAATAATAATATATGCTCTACCCCCAAACCAGACACAACTCCAACTCTGCAACTTTTCCCTCTCTGTATGTAATAGTTCTGGTTATTGTATGGCCTTTTACCCTTGGAAAGATTTTTCCTGCTGGTATGCCATGAGTTGCTATTCCCTGAGTGCCATATCACGCAACCACTATTACTCCCTCATGCGGTTCTACTATCTCTATCTCAAATGTTAGACATAACAGTACAAATACCACATGGAGCCTTAAGTCATAACATCTTCCACTCCTCTCACAAATTCAACTGCCGTTGGCTATCAACCGCCTCGAGAACCATATACTCAACATTTCGTCTTACACTCACGCATCATGCGAGAAATGTCCAAAATCTATTACTTTCATTTTACCATTGCTACTTAAGTAATATTCTGCTTCTCGTTGATGATATTTATTACCCAACGTTTTAAATAATATGGGTATATCATATCATCTCCGCCATATCAATAATATTATATGAGACTCTATACTGTAGACTCAACCCACTAATAGAATTTTGGAAAGTAAAGTGGAAGCGAAATAAAAACACATGATGCATCCTCTATATCATCTTCAGATTTCAGTTATCAAATGGCGTGTCTACTTAAATTATATGTGGATCTCAACTCAACTCCCAATGTATGAGGACGAGGAGGGAACGCTCAACATTTTTATTTTGATGATGGGATGCGATGCGACCATATAGGGAAAAGATAAGTAAGTACTAGGAAGTTTAATGCAGCAGCATAACAACGCATGTGTATTATTTTATGTTATGTTATGTCTATACTAAAATGTGTACTCATAAATAGAGTTTCGCATTGTGTTTGTCCAACGTCTGTGGCGGTGGGTTTGGTGCCCGGCCGGGAAAAACCGCTGAGGTTAGGGCTTCCTCAAAAAGAAGTATTCATTTTACAAAGAAGATTGTGAAGTGGAATGAGGGTTGCGCCACGAAATGGACGGAGCAACTACATTTCCGTCGAAAACAACTTGCACTCCATACTATTTTTCCTGCCGAGCAGGAGTACCAAGTTATTGTCGACCCAACTATGCTGTTAAGGAATTTTTGAAGGCTTACGCGACAATCATGAGAAGTGAAGGAGGAGAGCAGAGCCAAGAAAAAATAACCGCAAGAAACGCACAAGAAAAGTCTTTTTCGTTTTCTTTTCTCCTCTCTTTTCTCCAAAAAATGCATGTTGGACGTATGTTTTTAGTTGCCACTACAACAGTCCTTTTGTTTTCCTACCATGTTTTCATTCTGGTGAATGTCCACTGCGTACGCCACGCCGCAAAGTTTGAACAGTGAATGAATGTAGAGATCCATCAGAGGATATGAAATGGAAGGAATAGAAAACTGAGATAAAAAATCAGGGACGGATAGGCACATTTAGACCGCACAATATGTAGTCTCAGAGAGAAAGTAAAATGCAGTGGAGAGATGTTCACATTTTTTCATGTTAAAATATACGCGACGAGCCTTCTTCCTACCTCAGCAAAAAGAGGGAAAGTTGTCGAGGGACAGTCTGCCAAGAAAAAGACGAATACATCACAAACATCTTAAAAGACTAGCCAATGCCACGAGGAGAACATATGAAGCAACTTGAGCAGAGCAGCTACAACAAAAGCCTTTTCATTCTCGCTCTTTCGTCTTTCTCCTTTCTTTCTCTCCACTTTCTTGAGTTAAGCCCAACGAAACGAAACGAGACCTTGTCTGATGTCTTGTCGTCTGTGACAAAGCGAAAAGGCCTAAACACAGAACACACAACACATTAACCGTACGTATGCATAACTGCTGGTGGGTGAATGGGAATGAAAATGCACATAGACCATACACACACATCTTCCTGGTTTTTGAGCTTTATAAACCCCTCTTCCCTTCTCGTCTTCCTCCTTTTGGCTCCTGTGTGTCACAAAAGCGGTACGGACGACGTGCCACTCCATCATGATATGTACATCTTTCGTCATCATGACAAAGACAGAGACGTAGTGCTTACTCAAACTTTCGATTTTTATGTTATTATTACTGACGAGATAGACAGAAAAAGTGCAAGCAGACATATATATTAAAAACTTTACTACTGTATGGACGTCTCCCCCAACATTTTGCATCCAACTCCTGGAACTACTACAAACGAACCCAATGCTTCTTCTAGTGGAAGATTTCTACACACTACTAAATACATAATGCGCGAGTGAAAATATGCATACATCTTTATCATTCCATATTTCGCGTACCGTGTGGTTACACTTATTTAACTTTAATGGGAAACAGAAGTACTATGCACAGAGACGGAAATGGGACATGGAGAGATACAACCCATTTAAAAGGATACGTTATGTTATGGAGCCCCATTTGTGCAACAACCATCGGAGTACCTATGCAGCTAACTCTAGTAATATGATCCTCATTTTCATTTCGTGGAATTGGACATGTTCTCATTTTCTCATTACTCTGTTTTCGCTACGGCTTGCAGTATTTATACCATTAACCAAGTCATACTAGTAGTCATGTCGTTCATTCCAACAAACTCTAGTCAAGTACCTGAAAGGAAACTACAAATTTCAAGATGAAATAGGCTCTCCCTCTCTCTTTCTCTCTCTCACTCGAAATTGAATAAAATGCAGGTACAAGGACATGTAATAGATTTACTTTCCTACTTATCCTCCACCCAGTTCATAAGCAGATAGGTAGTCCTAACAGATAGTTCACTCCTGTCTAACGAATTGGTATGAATACGCCCTTAGCAGTGAAGCAGATGCATTCCGATAACTTTCAAGTGACATCGCATCACATCACATCAAAACATCCTTAAAAATCCAACGTCCAAAAAAAAAAGATTGAAACTATTTTTTTTTTGTTATTAGGCATTCGGTATGAGTTGAGTACTAGTTTTGACGTGGACATGATTAAATAGCATCATGTATTTGCTCATTCCCGTGGGCAACAAAATATTCC
>JAQGAP010002757.1:0-14200 GCA_034697805.1 Orchesella bifasciata | reverse complement strand
TTTAAGAGGGAATTCGTAATAATTTCTTCAAAAGTAGCATCAATATATACGTAAGTGCCATCAGAATTTCCACTGTAAAAAATAACTCATGGCCACGTAGCTAATACGGACGAAGACATTCCCCATCATATTCGATCCTTCATAACAACGTTAGTAAGAAAAGAATGTCGTTGATTATTTACCACATATTTATCTTCGTTTAGTGAAACTATGCAACATTGGGTTCCAAGCTAGACCAACTTTCCTATCTGAATTTAATTGACATTTTTTGTCCTAGGAGTAATACGCCATGTACTTAGGTTCCAAGAGACAATAAACAAGTATTATTTTCAGTTTATATATTACCAATGGCAACATTTTAAATGGCTAAGTGACCAATATAAACGATCCTCCAAATTTTCTCAACGTTTTTTACCCGTTTTTACATATATAATATATATATAATAAAGACGAAAGCAACTGCCAGTAAAAAAAATACATCATATCCTTGTTAAGAGTTAGACAATTACAAATGCCCTCCATTATTGTGATTGGTGACTTTAAACTTGTGACTTAAATATATAGATGTTGGGACGTTTGCATCTGTGCAGCCATTTTGGAAGCAAAATCATAAATGCAGAAAAGTACTTGTTCAAAAGTGGATTCAGAAACGGTTCATAAACTTAAAAAGCAAACCAAATGACATATCCAAATATCGTCTTAAAAAAGGAAACTCGAAATAAGATGAACACAGATATCATCCTACACCTATATAAAAACATAAATTTAGTGTAACTTGGTGGAAATTCCAAGCAAAACTTTGGACCTCTGACGCAAATGGATTTCCAATTCCAAAAATATTAATAAATTTGTAATGGTTCTAAGAGGGATTTTGTGTTTATTTCTTAGCAAAAGCATTATGCGCTATAAAAAATTCACAGTAACAAAAATCCATGGCCACGTTGCTAATATAGAAGAAGACATTCACCATCATATTCAATCCTTCATACCAACGCTAGTAAGAAAGGAATGTCGTTGATTACTTACCACGTACATATCTAAATAATTTTGTTTAGTGAAGCTATACAACATTGGGTTCCAAACTAGACAAACAATATTCATAAGATTTTATGTAGATTTCTTAAAACAGTCGAATTGTTTGCTACGGGATAACATAAAAGGGCTTTTAGTGGAAAATGGCATGAATGTTTTATGTGTTTACGAAGCAACTGAGGAATTACCATCCAACAAAAAACACAAAGTGAACATTTTCCATCATTTTTGATTCTTCATAACAAGTTATTTATTTATATGCAGTATTTGAATGCTTACCACAGTATCATTTGCCGTGTTTCTAGATCTGATATCTCGTCTCAATTTTCATGATATTTTTCGAAGCAAGTACTTTATTTATCAGTTAGCATAACCATAACTTTAGTGCTGTTAATTTCCTAATAAAAAGATGTGTCCAGTATGTCGAAATTCTATTCTCTCCGTGTAATATTATCTTTGTACGGAATCGACTGATGGAAATTATTACTTTATTAAATATTATGGCTCAAGAAATTGGATAATTACAAAAAGCGTAGCCTTTTTTGAGAAAAACTTCTGAAGGTATGTAGTTTGATTAAACTGGAATAGTTTTGATGGCTTTTTGAACTGACAATGTATGAGATATGACGGTCATCTTGAGCATGGTAAGAACTCAAAGTGGAATATAAGTGAGTTTGGGGTTGACTTTCAAAACAACCAGCCGCTCTCAAGCTTCTGGCGAAAATCAAAAAACGATTTTTCTGGTAATATATTGCTTCAGCGCACAAACTCCATGACCCGTTTTCACTTACTTTTTCTTAGATGTTAATGTTATTTGGCGTTGATTAAAATCCCAGTTCAAATTTCGATTGCAAAATTTGTTGAAAAACTCTATTATCATAATTGTATTCTAGTATAACTGCTTAAGACATAAGGTAATGAAATTTTTAAATTACAAGTTCACAATGTATACGGTAATGAATAAGCAAGCACATTCGAAAAAAAGTTTATCAGTAAATTTAAATTGTGGGGATAATGATTTTTAGATTTTGATTAAGTTAATGGAAACCTACTTTCTTTAAATCGTAGATTACCTGCAGAATTATGTTTCTTTCAAAAAACTTTCTCAGCATCTTTGAAATACATCTTAAATTCCAGCATTGGATAGGGAACTATCCTTTCAAGTTAACTAAGACTTTGATGGGTCCAAAGTTATTACCATGCAGTGATGGCAAAATGACGTGGCAATGGGCTAAAATTGTACTATCCATAGGATACTTAGCTACCATGTGGTACCAAGTAATTCAGGACTGGAAGTATGACCAACTTGCCACCAGCTTAGAGAGCCTATTGTATGCGTCAGCCATGACAACTTTCATTTCGATGAATGCGGTTAACCTGCAGCGGAGCCGATTTGTAGTGGAGCTGTTTAATGGCATGGTTCGATATGAGTGGCAACAAGTAACCATTCATCGATCTAAAACACTGGGAAACGTTTCAAGTGCTGAGAAATGGATCATTGTTAACCACCAAAATAACGGTCTTATTGGCTGTCCCGTATTGGTTAGCCTATACATCGCTCAGCGCTGGATGGTTCCCTGCACGTCGGCCACTGTTGGTTGGTATTTTCTCCCGGAATGCTTCAATCACTCAACGAATGCGCAAGAAAACTGGAGTAACATCTCATTGCTAAAACTAGCTTTCATATTGGTATTCTCAGCATGGATATGGGCCGATCTTCTTGGCGCAAGTTCTTTTCAAATAGTAGAAACATCCTTTCTATTCAGCGCTGCCTTAGTGAACTACCTACAAACTTTCCGGCAAAAAATATTAACCAACGGCAATCGGGACTACAAAATTCTGTATGAATACCGGCAGCTTCAAATTTTGATGCGGTTATTCAATTGGATTCAACAAGATGTCATAATTATAGCCTTGCTAATCTTGGATTTGTTGATAACCATCGTTAGTATGTTCATGCTTGTTGGCTCAGGAACATCAATGTCGATTTTCCACTTGATTTTTTTTACCTCGATATTAATTGATGGGCTTGCGATCAACCTTATGGTTTTCGGTATGCTGGCATCAGTTTACACCCAGTCTTGCAACACATTGGAAACCATGAATACCAAAGTCATGCTACAGAGGAATCGCAACTGTCTTCAAGTAAAGCGTTTACGGAAGATAGACAGAAGTTTCATTAAATCCTTGTATCCGCTCAAGGTTCGCATTGGATCAGTTAATTTTATGGAAAAGCTTACACCGATTACTCTAATACAGTTTTGTGTAGACCAAGTTGTCAACTTACTTTTGATTCAATGAACTCGTTGTCAGCGAGGCAAACGAGTAAATTCTGTTCAACTTGTATCAAGCACTTTCACATAATTTGAGTGCAAAGGCATGCAATGTAATATGTCCCCTGTAATGTAAGTAGAATCTCCAATTTTATGCACATTACTTTCACCCTTGCCACTTAAAATGGAGTAACGATAACCTTCAAAATAAGTTACAATGTAACCTTAGGTTTAGTTTGGGTGATTCATTCACACCGTATTGAAAGAACTTTTCGAACAGCAAACTATGTAACTTCGTAAATGCACACAAAATTAATTCAAAATGTCGTTGCAAATTTAACAACTCGTAAGTAAAATATATCTAAAACACATTTAAGTAATTGCAGCACGCGCACGCCTAGTAAGAAAGAATATATTAATTTTACCTTAAAATCTACATTGTGTATGTTGGAAGACGCTACTAAAACTATTTATCACCATATACTAAAGCTACGATGTTTTTGCTATGACGTTAGTAGATTGACTTGTACCAAACATTTAAGTTTTGAATGTTTTCATCTTTGCAGTCATATTGCAACTATATCGTTATGATTTTCTGGGAAGGTTTAGGTTTCAGAGGTTGGTTTATATATTATTACTAAATTTTTTTCTTGAAGTAAATTGTTAACAATAATTGCAAACTCAAACAAAAATTATTAAATGTGGGCTCTTATTAAAAGCAAATAAAGTAAATACCTTCAAATTTATTAAAAACTGTACTTTCACTGCTGACTGCCCAGCTACACTTTTAAAGTTGTATTGGTTTTCAGTTGGACTTTTCATTTATTTATTACGAACGGCAAATGATATAGGTAATAAGAAAGTGGCTCTTTAACCGTATTGCCGTTCTCCAAATTTTGACTAGCATTTGTTCTCGTTGCCACATATATACTATGTGGTCAGGCAGGCTGGAGGTATTTCACAACACTTTTTGGTGGAAAGATAGATCCAATCTTCAACTCATTACATACACGTTTTGTCCCAAATATGCAAGTTCACAATTTCTACCAAATGATTACCGTAAAGATTTAGTTACATATTGCTGCAGAATTTTTTAAAACTCGGCCAAATTGGTAAGCAAATAAAGGAAAAAATTCTCTGATAATATTACATATGTATGTTTTCATTAGCAAAAATTTTTCAACAGTTCTAATATGAAAACCAACCAACTAAAAAGAGTGTTTTTCATGTGAGAAAAAAATGATAACTTGGATTTTCTTTTTATTTCAACTCAATTTCTTATTAAATGAACTTTATATGCTTATACATATAAAGCTACATTTTATTCTACGTCCTTTTTTACAAATATTGCTAACTTTTAAATACATTTTTAACCTGTGCAATCACTAAATCAATCACTGGCTCAATAGGTGGCCAAGTAAAGTATGTGAAATACCAATACAATACCTTTTGTCACATAAGCCTTATAGTGGGTTGTATTCCACTTTTCAAGAGTCCCAGTATTTTAAAGAATTTTAATGGGTTTCCAAAATCTTGCTTGTGTCATAAGCGAAAATAATAAAGGATGCTTTGCAACCGTTTACATAAGACAAGTTTGGATAAGTAACGAAACGTTTATTTACGAAACGAAACAATTATTCAACGGCAAATAACTGAAAGACTGCACCCCAGTTATGTGTGCAAACACACTTGTGTGAACACGATGTTTATGCTATATACCATGTATGTTTTAGTCAAATAGTCAGACTAAAGGACATTCCTCAATTTTATCATAAACAAGAATTCTTCATATTCTTTATAAAACTCTTCATAAAATGTGGTTATGAAGACCTAAATATGTATATAAATATGTAACCAAATATATAAGTATATGGTCAAATACGTAGTTAAAACTTTCAAAAAACGGCTAATTATCAGCATTGATGTCAAGGTATTTGCCCCGAAATGATTTATTTCGTTTTTAAGCGTTATTCATCAAATCTTCAATAGTACATACAAAACCAATAATTTACTCGGCATGTGAAACTCAAGGCTGTCCTTGGGTTTGACATTGTTGTATAAATGGACTGGCTCTGTGGAAAAGCCAACAAACCAAACGACTCATTATCAGAAGGTTAATTTGGGCAATTTGAGATTTTATGAGAACGCCCTTGTTTTTCAATGAAATGACAATGAAACAAGGCTTGGTGCAAACATACATATTTTCTCAGATAAAGGGTTTCTGTGCTCTGCTGCGTAACCAACAAAACTTTTTATATTCGTGATTTTCCACGGAAAGCATTCCCATAAAAACGAAACTTCTACACATTCAAAGTTTCACCTTTTATTAAGATCCAATAGAAACAATGTTAAGTAAACGTTACTTTAAGCTGCTGAGCTACTACACGAAGTGGGCACTCAAATTTTGGTCATGTCCCTTCCGGTGGGATAACACAAGCAAGAAATTGCTCGTGGATGCGAAATGTTATGAGAAATTTTCCATATCAATTGGGGTATTATTTCTCTGTACAATATTCACAGTTGTTAGATCATTCATTCAATCTTTGGGATGGGAAAAATCCAACAAATCTTCATTTTACTTCTTGTGCTGTTTATCAATTGCCAATACACTTTGTTCTGGAATTCTCCTTCTTGTCCTCCGCAAGCCAAGAGAATTTTCTAGCTTTGCTACTGAATATATTCAGCTTTTTCAATTTGTACAAAGTATAAATGATATATTTGCTTTTTATCCATATATACTTGCTGAAAATGTAATTAAAACCTTTACTTTATTTGACTTCTTAGGAACCTTCATGCCAAACTTTGACCCAAATGTTTGTTTCAAAAACCTGTTTTACGACGTCCTGACTTTGGTTTCGGGAATTTCCTACTTTCTGGACGCATTAGTGATTAGTTTTTTCATGGTAATGCTTTCCCATTGGCCGATGTACTACCCTTCTTTGCTTACCAAAATTCCTGTTGGAATTTCAGTGCTGCATGGGATCTATGCCGTGTGGCTCACACAAATGATTCATTCATACTTCGCTGTCATATCAACCATTATTCTGGGTTTTGCTCCAAATGTGCTGGACATTTTGCGGGAATTTGTTTGTAGAAGAGACAAAAACGGTGGACCACTGCGATTTCAAAAGGCAAGCGCGGAAATTCGGACAGCAGAAAATTTGTCAAAACTTTTCCGACAAGTGCAAATTTTACATGTAATATTGTTAGAAGTCTTTTCAATTTTTATTATTCCACTTCAAACTATCATTTCTTACCTTATAATTTATTGCAACTACTCGCTGATAAGACATTGGAAGGGAATGGATGCAACTCTGGGAATCTTATTAACAACCTGGTTGGTGATTGGTGTATTCGGCACTTTGGCGTTACTTGAAAGTAGTGCAAAATTCTATTGCGTGAGTGAGAAAGTGCTGACGTCGTGGAGAAAGAGAAAAGATTGGGGAAGTAAACGTAATACGACGTTTATGAAAAAGTTTGTGAAATCTTGCCGACCACTGAGTATAGGCTATGGCAAAACGTATGTGATTAGAAAAGTGAGTGTTCTCAATTTTTTAAAGTTTATTGCTAGAGGAACTGTGAGAGCACTTTTGACCTTACAAATATAAATGATTGATAAAATTTATATGGATTATGCGTAAAAAAATTAATGTAAATCTCCGCTTTTACTTCGGCCTTGTTTCGTCATTGGTTAAGACTAAAGTTAATTTTCTTGTTAAGGCTAGATGTATGTTCCTGAAAGTGACCTACTTTTATGTATTGTTTTACGCCGCTCGTTTGAATTCTATATCTTGTAAATGTTGTGAAAAAATAAACGCGGAAAGCCAGAAGTAACGAAACTGTGTAAATTAAAATTGCAAGCTTTTAGTTGGCCAAATGTCAAAAGTAAAGCACAAACCACATACCAATTGAATAACACAAGGTCGTTTTAGTTGTATTAGATTTCGAAGTAGATTGGTTAAAATTACGAGAATTAAAATTATTGTTAGTCAGTTTCTAATGTCATTTGTTTCGTCACGCACACTTTCCCACACAACTTTCACGTAGTAAAATACTTGGGTCCCAAGATATCGTTTCGTAACTCACTTTTTAAAACATCGAACCTAACAACAATGCACTGAAAAGCTTCATGCTAATTTATTGCAAAAGTTGATATAGTTTGCTTTCACCCTTTAACTTTTGAGTTTAACCAGATTGCCTTGAATGTTCTTTTATGAATTTGTGTTTCGTGATTTCTATAAATAAAGCACATCTAATTTGTAGTATTCGTGTTGGATTTGACATTGACATATATTTGCGTAGCCAGTGCAGCACGGAATCACAATTTCCTATTAAGAGGTAAAAATACTTCAAAGGTCCTTAATTCAGATGGCATAAAGTTACATACTTGAGCATAGACATGATACATGATTGCATGCAAAACGTTTTTAATAGTACATCCACATCGAAAACCAATATTTTATTCTGCAAGTTATAACTCGATGCTGTCCCTGGGTTTGGCATTGTCCTATAAAATGGCTTACCTCTACGCTGCAGTCAAAAAACCAATCGACTCATTTATAGAAGGTTACAGCCATCAGTATGGGACTTTAATACAATGTCTTTGGTTCTCAAAACCTATTGGTTAATCTTTTAATTCAAAATCCTTCCCATAAACATAAATACTTTCTCAGGTGCAGTTATTCCATAATCCGCTGCAACCAATAAAACTTTTTGTTTCGTAAATTGGCACGGAAAGTACTTTAAGAGAGACAATACTTCCACACACTCAAGTTTGCTTTCACTATCTATTAAAATCTAAATTAAAATCTAATCGAAGCCATGTTAAGTGAGCGTTACTTTAAGCTGCTAGGTTATCACACAAAGTGGGCCTTACTATTTTGGTCATGCCCCTTCCGTTGGGATAACACCAGCAAGAAATTGTTTGTGGATGCCAAAAGTTATCGAAAATTTTCCATATCGGCCGGAATTTTCTTTCTCTTTACAATATTCACAGTTGTTAGAACAATCATACAAATCTTGGGATATGAAAAATCCAACGACTCTTCATTTTACATGTTGTGCTGTATTTCAATAGCCAATATAGTTTCTTCCGGAACTCTCCTGCCTGTCCTTCGCAAGCCAAAAGTTTATTCTAATGGCGTCACCGAATATTTTCAGCTTCTTCATTTCCTACAAGGTAAAAACAAATACTTACAAACGTATTACCTTAGTGAAAATGTATTAAATATTGAATTTATCTTTTCTACAAATCTGTAGTAACCTTCATGCCCACCTTTGATCCAAATGTTTGCTTCAAAAACCGGTTTTACGACGTACTGACTCTTTTCTCGGGGATTTTCCTTTTACTGGTCGCATTAATACTTAGTTTTTTCATGGTTATGTTTTCCCATTGGCCCATGTACTACCCTTCCTTGTTTACCCAAATTCCTGTTGGGATTTCAGTGCTGCATGGGATCTATGCCGTGTGGCTCACACAAATGCTCTATTCTTACTTTACCGTCCAAGTAACCATTATTTTGAGTTTGGCTCCAAGTATGCTTGACATTTTGCGAGAGTTTATTTGTAGAAGAGACGCAAACGGTAGGCCACTGCGATTTCAAAAAGCAATCTCCGAATTTCGGACAGCAGACAACTTGTCAAAACTTTTCCGTCAAGTGCAAATTTTCCATATAATATTGTTAGAAGTCATTTCAATTTTTATTATTCCACTTCAAACAATCCTTTCTTATCTTATGATTTATTGCAACTACTCGCTGATAAGACATTGGAAGGGAATGGATGCAACTCTGGGAATTTTATTAACAACCTGGCTGTTGATTGGTGTATTCGGCACTTTGGCGTCACTTGAAAGTAGTGCAAAATTTTATTGCGTGAGTGAGGCAGTGCTGACGTCGTGGAGAAAGAGGCAAGATTGGGGAAGCAGACTTAACACGTTAATTATGAAAAAGTTTGTGAAGTCTTGCCGACCCTTGAGTATAGGCTATGGCAAAACGTATGTGATAAGGAAGGTGAGTGTTCTCAACTTTATGAGGTTTATCGTAAGGGGAACCGCAAGGGCACTTTTGACCTTACAGAGCTAAATAATGAACAAAATATTCTGTGCCATAATTTGTAATTTATATTGTTAGATCTTGCCGTGCAAGTCCCATTTCACATACATATATTCTGACTGCACATTGTAGGTTGCCTATGTATGACTAATTCCATGTTTGAAACAAACAAACATAAATGGGGAGGGCTACAATTATAATTAGATTTATTTTGTCCTTTTGCATTTTGCTTGTTTCCCGTCCAGTTCCGTCATCCTTGGTATTAATGTTACTGCTTATTTTAAAAGAGTGCGAAATTAACCTTGCTGTGTAACCGTGTTGTTCATCGCAACCTTTTCTTATTTTAAAGTTGGCTGCTACAGAGACTTGCTTTGTAAGGTATGCTGTTTCTTCTAACAAGCTTTGCTTGCACAGCTTTTGGATATTTAGCAATGCAAACCTAATAACATGATTTGCGAATATAGTGGAGTTAGTAGGTGAAGCTTCTATATATATTAGCTGTTAGCATTTATTCGTCATGGTGACGAAACCCATTTCTCATCTGATAGGATAAGAGACTTATTACAAAAACGCTGAAAATAAGATATAAAATATATACATTTGGTTGGAGTAAATGACGATTTAGTTGATGTTGTGCATGATAACTCAAAAGCGGAATTTGTCGAGAAAACTAAGTTTCCTTCTTCGACGTCCTAACCTTTTGGAATTCCAAAGGTATAGAGACTTTAAATCGGATCGGAACGGACAGTTAAACCGACAGCAATAAATTGTTTTTTATGTCTAGATTAATCGTTTTTAAGTTGCAGTAACTGGTTTTGTGTCTAATCGTTTTGAAGTCGCAATAAGCTCTTTTCGTGTCTGTGTTAATCGTTTTCAAGTAGGAATAAATTCTTTTCGTGTCTGTTTTAATCGTTTTCAAGTCGCATTTAATTGTTTTCGTGTCCCAGTAAACGATTTCAAGTCGCAGTAAATAGTTTTTATGTATCACTAATCGTTTTTGTGTCTGTTTTATTCTTTTTCAAGTCGCAGTAAATTGTTTGCGTGTATGTTTTAATCGTTTTTCTCACACTAAATAGTTTTTGTGTCACGTTTGATCGTTTTCATGTCGCAATACATTACTTTAGCGCTTGCAGTAATCGTTTTATGACCAAATAAATTTGGCTTTAAATTTATTTTAAATAGATGGCCAAGGAAAGTTTCGTACAGTTGTGCTTTATAAGATTATTCCTGAACCACACATTTTGCATACATCAAGCTTGTGACTGTCTTTATAGTATAATATAACTTCGATCTATCCTAATATTTATATTAGGTTTAAAACAAAATATAGGATATTAGTTATAATAGTGAGTGAAAATCTCATAGTTTGTTTAAGTAGCTTTTAGAATGTTTAGCTAGATTTCACTAGATGAAAAGTATTACACCATAATTTTCTCCCAGACATGACCATTTGTCACTCATAGATACAAAGAAATATATTTGTTAATCCAGCGTTTTAGGCATACAGACCTATTATATATAAGCTAACAGAAAGTAATAAGGAGAATAGCCATGAATAAACTAATGTAAAGTTTTAAAAAAATTAACTAGTAAAACTAAACGCTTATAATTTATATTAATAATGAAGGTTTAATGTTAGAGAAAATCGTTTTGCCTAGAATCTTAATCACTCTTAACTGTTTACTTTTTCTTTATATTATCAGATTAGTTCTTAGTTCCTTCGTAAATTCCTGAAACATTGACATGAAAATTAAATGTTACATTGCATATAATTTCAAACTGTTTTGCAGGTATTATTATCCTTGAATTATTTTAGACATCTGTTTTGGTTTAACTGTTGAAACTTTAAGTCTAACAACCACATTCAATTCTACAAGTTGTCAATCGTTACATTAGTAAAACTCTACATTTTATTGCTGCTACGAGCAAAATTTATCAACAAGCGTGAAAACAACCTGATCTTCTAAACTTTTAAAGCTTATATGAGGAGCACCAGTTTACAAACATACTTTATATAGGCTACGAATCTATCCATACTCACTCCTAACGTTAGCTTTTTTGGCAATGGTTTTGGTAGATACACATAAAACGTTTTTGCTTAACAAATGATTTGTTCAGAATAACGAAATACACTCAAACGTACACGATACAGTACAGCTAATAAAAAAATTGGTACCAAAATATAACCGTAATTGATCAAGCTTATTAGTCCGAAAAAATTTCCCAAAAGAGAAAAAGTATTAGAGTTGAAGAAATTTAATAGTAACATTGCTCAAGATCATTTTGCAAATATTTTGATGTACTTAGATTAATGGAATAAATTCTACATATAACATTTAGAATCCGTTCGAGAACTTTTTCAATAAAACACTACCAAACATTTTCACAAAACACCGTAAATTACTGCAAAAAGTAAACTACTATAGCTTATATCCGAATATTCGTAGTTTACAGTCTACTAGCAAGAATGGATGCTGTCAGCTCATTTTTCACCGCAGTTCTAATTGGTATTGGAATCCATTTAGAAACAACCTGCATTCAAGGCACTCCACTAACACTTGAAAAGGAATTACAAATGTTTCGCGACTGCAGCGTAAACGTGGTCAAGAACGATGTGCTTTACAAAGTAAGTAGCGACAACGCCAATAAAAATTAATTTTGTTTGACACTTTTTAATTACTTAATTTACAGAATGGCAGTCAACTGGGCGATCAGTACGACATGAAGCTGATCACCTTTCCGATTATACTATCCCGTTATCTTTACCAGAGCACTACCGTGGAAAGCCTTAAAGACCACCGTCGTAAGATGTTATGTGATAATCAGGATACTTTGCCAATAGCGGGGACTGGCTTCAAGTTTTTAGCACCACCTCACCATAAAACTACCTGCTTTGTTCAGATCTACATGGACCCAAACGGCTGCAAAACGTGGACCCCAACCTTACTCCTTTCCGAGTTTATAGCTTTGGTGAACAGCTCATCAACAACTTCACTCTTATCTACGATATTCGATTACCGAGTTCAAACCGAAAAGAGTTTGTATTCGCTATCACTGTTCAGAACGGGTCTTTACTTTGTACGTGTTGAGTTAGCTAAGCCCATGGCTCACTACAAATCAATGAAATATGAAAACACTTCTTTTGATCTAACCGATATGTATTGGATGAGCCAATATCGGTATGGAAGTACCAACTCTGCGCCCACAAAATTTGTAATTGGAATCGAGTATTCTAAAACTGAGCAGTCTTATGTTACTTCCTTCAGACTCTTTCTGAAATGCTTGAATTTTAGTCGTAATTTAAACTATTTTCCAACTCCAATCTTAGTTGAGTATGAACCAACAGTATGGATTCAAATGGCAAAGTTTGAAGAGCTGCGTCTTCAATGCTTACATGTTGTATTTAAAAATGTACCAGCTCACGTCCCAACGAACAAAGTTGACTACCTTTTGGATTGGAAGGTAGACGGAGGGAGCCTTCAAACCGTGTTTAATAAGCTGGTTTTTACAAATCTGTCATACAGGAAAACTGCTTGGAGACGTGTCAGCCTTTTTTCTGACATGTTCAGTACCATGGAACCGAACCAAGTCTCAGAAATTTCTTATAACTCAAATGAACACTTTGTACATTTCATTACATGTACTCCAACAAAACGTGCCGGAGTATTATCTATAATTGGCTATATATCTGCTTTTGACCAGACTACATGGATACTACTTCTATCTACAGGTATCTGGAGCGGGGTATTTTTGTACAAATTGATTGAAGGTATGTCAAACTTGAGGAATGCTGATTGGATGCCAATGACATTTGCGTACATCGTTCTTCTGGGACAAAGTGCCAGTTGTATTCACAAAGCAAGATGGATTGGCGGCTCTTGGATTCTGGCTGCAGTTGTAGTTTCATTCTTTTATCAAGGAGAAAATATCAATCAGCTGACTTCACCAATCAACCCAAAGAAACTGGAATATTTTGAAGAAATGCTAAAGGAAAACTTCACAATTTATTCCCCTCTGATCATGTCGGAAGTTATAAAAGTATTGTTTAAACTACAGGAGGAATCTAACGCAGCGAAGTTGGCAGGAAATAAGATGTACAAGGAGAAATATAGAATACAGTCCCACGGCACTCTATTCGGGTTGCTTCATTCAATAAAGCACTCACATAGTACCCATCGGGACAAATCAGGAAGATTTGTGATCAAGGTTCCAAACACTGACGACGAATTTTTTGAAATGGGGTACAAAAAGTACTTGATTAAAAAGACGTCACATTGTGGACAAAATGTCTATGTTGATATGTTGGAAAACATACGAGAAGCCAAGTACAAACTCCCATCGAAAGGAGTGAAGAAACTTGATATTGCAATAAGTAAACATGTATGAAAATTGGCAATTTGTCCATCTTCAGGCGCCGGCCGCCTACGTTGCGTCAAGAGTAAGATTACTTCACCAATCAGGATTGGTTGGATTGTGGAAGGGGTGGACCCAAAGGATAAAAATATGGAAGGATAAGATGAAAGATGTACGAAATTCAACGTCAGAACCAAGTGGTCTGTCAATGAAAGATAATATTGCTGCTGTATTTTACATTCACTTAACTCTATTAGTTGGAACATGTGTAGCGTTTGTACTTCTTGAGGTTCGGAACTATTTGAAACTTCGCAATATAAAAATACTGATGGTAAGTACACAAAAATTTCTCTGCAACATTCAAAAGTACGTATGCATAAAACTGAATCGAAAGTGCACAATGATCAATTCTTCAATACAAAATGGTTATGTGCAAGATGCAATAACTGACAAATAACTTGTACATCTGTACAAGTGGCACACTATTGG
>JAQGAP010002756.1:0-14202 GCA_034697805.1 Orchesella bifasciata | reverse complement strand
ATAGACGATGTAATATCGAACAAATATATATCTCTGCCTTTTAACGGCACCTGGATATCAGGTAAGAATAAAAAATGTTTGCAAAAAACGTTGATATTTACAAAAAAAAAAGTGTTTATGAATAATACTTTCATTCGTCTGGTTTGTTACAGATAACGAGCTCGTCTACCTTAACCACCTTGGTGGACTATCAATTCTCAACGCAGTGACGCTAGACGCCTGCCCGCTGGTCGCTAATACTACTTTCGTAAGTTATCGTTGTTTATGTGTAACTAGCCAGGTGTAAACCGAATCGTTACCATATTAAATATTTCTTCTTCAAGTCAGATGCATGGACTCCCGCCTTGGTAGCTGAAGTGGAATCTAGAATCTCATGTCAAAGAGTCCTTTCTTCCATGAGTTGGTTCAGTATCATTAGTTCCATGATAATCATCAGCATCACTCACAAACTTACTCAACCTAGTTTAACGAGCGATTCACTACGTATTGTTCGGGTTTTAATGAGTTTCCTTTTGTTTTAAAGGTGGAATGATGAGGATCACAAGCTCATAATTGTAGCATCCGTATCAACACTTAATCTTGATCTTTGATATTGATCTTGATCAATATGATTTTATTTTAGGTTCACATTCATTTCACACCCGTTTTTGCAAAAGTGATCAGTTTACGTAATTACATTTTGCTACTTGCTCTTCTCTTCTCCGTTCGATGATGAAGTACACGTTTGAGTTTTATTTGGCCATGGTGTCAAACAAAGAGCTGGTTATTCATTACAGCACGTTGTTTAGCTTTTAGCAGCTATGGCTAAGTCCGTTTTGCACAAATATTTACACTGGTCGGGAGGAGACGGAGAGATTTATGACTTTCTTTCATGCTCATCGCACGAGCTATGTAGACAAGACATGTATCAAACATGCCCCAGTTGGTTGCTCTTCAGCTCATCCGACTCATTTTTGGAAACACTGTTGTGCAGCTTGGAGCCAATTCGATCATACGATGCGTCACGTTTTCCTAGCAATTTTCTTGCGCATTTTTACTCAGCTCGGAAACCCAGTCTAAGCCCATCTACTGTTCAAAACAAATATTTTCAAAATAATAAATTTTATTTTACCGTTTTACTATCACACAAGTAAAGCATTCATGATTGGAATTGTTTTCAACTGGAATTAACATAAAACTCCATTGCTTTTGTTTCCATTATCAAGATTTTTATTGGATTTCAATGCAGTTGTAGTTGTGCAGATGTATTTAGCTTCAATGCGGAAATCTTGAGCTCCCCCTGAGGAAATTATTTTTTTCCCGTGCTGGAAAACAGTTGGAGAAATAAGGGGCCCAGTAATAATGCAACGCCATAATACTAACACACTTTATTTTACAAAACGAAAATGTAATTTACTGCTACAATTACATACTATTAGAATGAAGGTTGGGAGTTTGCGAGCCAGAAATTCCATTTCGAGGCGAGCCTTCTCTTGCTGGGCTCCACTGAGGAAATTGTGGCACTGCAGATGTAGTTAATGAATGGAAGTGGAGGATAAAGGAAATGAAAAATCTCCCATCCGTTTCAAAGACAAGGCTACCATATTGACCATATCAGCTCGATAAATTACAATGAAGGTTTGCCGTAATGGGGAATTGCTTTTGATGTACATGGTGATTGATAACGGAGATTTATAGAGGGGAGTAAGTGTGTATCATTGTCCATTTCAAGATCTGGTGCATTCACAGTTGAGGGTATTGCTGCAATACGCTTGCAGTGTTAAATAGGATAAATTAAAGGTTTTAGTAGTTGTTTTGATATCCAGTGTATATTTGATAGACTAAATCCAATATTCAACAAATCACCTCCGAGATATTAATTTATTTCAAGGGTTTTATAATTCATAATACCGTTTTAATTACACAGAGACAGCTCAACGCGCAAAAATTCGCCGTTTCGCCCGATCAACGTTTTGTTCTTCTTATCCACGATGAGCGGCCGATTTGGGAACGCTCAATCCTTCCGTTTATGAAATTTCCACCGAGTAAGTTTCTCCAAAAACCTTGACTTCTTTAATATTGTATAAGTAGAGTATTAATAGAAAACTTGCTTGTTTATTACGTCCTTATATTTCTAAACCTTGTATAATTTAATATTAATTAAAGTAGGTAATTGCCTGCAGCTGGCATAATATTTTGTTGAAAAAACTCGGTAATACATCTAATTATACTACTTTTGTGATTCTGTAATCCCAGGGATAAAATAAAACATTATTAACCCCACATGGGAGCTTATTAAGTCACGGTCAAGAGCAGCCCGAGTTGCAATGGGTAGGCTGGGGTCCAAGAGGGAACTCCTTAGTTTTTGTGTACGAAAATGATATCTATTATAAGTCCGAAGCAATCGCACGCCCAGGATCCCAAAATCTGGAAGGATTGGACTTGTCTACAATGGCGTCCCTGACTGGCTGTATGAAGGTAGTTGTTTCTACACTCATTTTTTGTATTAGGTTTGGTTGTTATTAAGCATGGAGAGATTTCCTATTGTTCACAAAGAGTCTATGACTGTGATGGGTCTAGATCAAATAGAACGATAAAAATATTTTTTTTAATGCGAGAAAAAATTATTTCGTCCATAGGTTCGTGAAGTCGAGGTTCGGATTAGGTTTTACTGAACAACAGAAAGTTATAATATTTATATGGTGCATTTCGTTCGACTTAATTGGAAAAGTACGATTTTTATCTCGTGTTCCCTAACTAAAGCCTAGAATATTGAGAAATGAGTGTTTGACGACTACTCTTACTTTTATTAAAATCCTCTCATTTCTATTTCATTCCTTGTTTTCAGAGCATTAACAAGTTAAACATAGATATGGTATCTATCTTACGTAAATAACGAATGTGAAGTACGTGTATTGTTTCTGAGACTGAGCTCTTAGACGTAAAATATTAGAGAAAAGTTTGCAGTAGTAAAAAGTAATGGTAGCTCATTATAATTTATTTTCGTCCTTTCTTCTTTTCCCACAGTTGAGGTATTGATGTCAGATAATGCCATCTGGATATCTCCCAACGGTCAGTATTTGGTCTACGCAACCTTCAACGATACTCCCGTGGGCGAGGCGTCCTACGCGGATATACCCAGCAACGAGAAACGATTCTCGAAAGTACTCGACGAGAATGCTTGACAAAATATAAGTGAAGCCTTATCGAGTTCTCGCATTCCCGTTAAAAAAATATCTGCATAGAAATAAATTTTCAAAATTTTCGGAAATTTGTCAAAAAAAGTTTCTTAGGAAATTTTCAATGCTATCGTTATCGTAACTAATTAGTCGAGAACTCGCGAGTAGTTTGACGAGAAATTTTGACAACCAGAATTCTTGGTTAGAGAGTCATCGGGAAACCGTTGCATGGTATATACGCGGATGAGCTGCCATACCCAAAACTTCAGATGTTGAGATTTCCCAAGGTAAATCCAGAGCACAACTCAGAAACGTAAACGTTGACTCTTAACTTGCACTTTTTTTAATGCGCTTTACTTTCACCACACATGTCTAAGTCAACAAAAAATTTCTCACGGGAAAACAAACTCGCCACTTTTACTTTTTCCGCATCAGTCAGTCCAATCTTGTTTCCAACTAAACAGCAAAAAAGTCGACGGAGATATTTACATGAAGTTGAGTTTAGTTACTTTCTCCACTTTGTGAAATTTTGATGAGATCAAAAATTTGTTTTCCATTGTAAATATTTGTCAGATTCTCTCTCCAAAAAGACTTTCTCCGGGTTTAGCTTAGCTGCTGGCCTGATATATTTATAGCGAATTTTATTGTTTTCATCCATGTTCCATCCCCACAACGTAAAATGCCAAGGTTTTTTTTTGCTGAGCTGATTGTGTTTGTGTCTATAGTCAACTTGCAGAACATTCTAGTCAGTTTTAAGTGAGTAAAGTAAGTTTTTAAAAGGAGGATTCGCAGAATAAAAAAGAAAGGGACTCGAGTGGGTAGTTGGAGTAACATTTCTCTTTTGTGGGACATGGGTATTTTGAATGAAAAATAAAATGTTCCGTTTCATCCTTCCATCCAATCCGATCAGATCCAGATAGAAATAGTTTCGTTCATTCTTTCTTTTTTGATCCTCAAAGTTATTTAGGTACGTAGATGAGTATAAAAATGTGAGGCTAGAATTGTTACAGGGTTTTTCAATAGTACTTCAATATTCTAACTAAAAAGTAACTTATTACGTCAAATGCAGAGGGGCAATTCGTTGATTCCTTTATAAGTAAAAAATTATGCTTCATGAACGCCGAATTAACAAAACGATGAAGAAAGCACAATCCACCAATGGTAGCAATATTAAGCCCAGTACAAATTTTAAGTACATTGCGAAGGTTCACTAATGATTTTGTTTCAATGTTGACCAATTTTTGTTTAATGAACAAAAAATCTCGAAGATTTTCGTTCTTGAAATGAATTTAAAAGCTAGTTTTCTTATAATTGATTCACCAATATGCATGTGACAATGTCAAGGACTTAACAGACATCATGATGCAGAAATGGGTGAGTCTGACTCGCCAATTAATTACATTAATCACACTTTTAATAATTAGCTAATAGTCATTCACTGAACGTCTTTCTTTCAGTTTCACAAAAATCAAACTTTCTCCAGTTCAAGTTGCCAGTCGTAGTGAAATTATGGTAAAATAATTTTCGTAATCCTCTTTCAATTGAAGTATACCGCGCCCTTGCGATTTACGATTATAATTTTTTAACTGTGGTTTTTGGTGGAATACATGATATATAATATGCGACTTCCAAAGGAATTACGAAGCTGTGTATTTAAAACAATGTGGAAAAGTATTTTTGCCAATTTATTAAATCGAATACTAGTTAGGTAATTGGATTGCTTGACTCTTACGCAAATTTTACAGTGCTAAACACATTACATTATTCACAAAATAACTCGGTCTTTCGTTAGAAATAATTGGTGCAACGTACAGATCAAATGAAAACGAGAAGCAAATGTAGTAGGCGAATGAGCTCATATATTTACAGTAGTTTGTCTACATGTCAGCCACAAACAGATGGTATGCAAAGTAATGCACATTAGAATCGAAGGTCTTTACAATGTGAAGGGTGCAACAGCCCAACTAACTTATTTAACTCTTCAGCTAAACACTTAACCTCGTGCTATAGTATTTCAATTATAAACTTGAGACTTCACCTGCTAGCTGACCATTACATACCTACGGCTTCCTACTGAGTGATAAGAACATGAAAATTAGGCAAAACGAGTTTGAAATACAACATATTGTGAAGATTCCGCTTATTTGATTTTCCTACATGGTATTAATTCCGACAGGGGTCTGTGTATTTTTATGTGTTAAAACATTTCCGCTTATTACGAGGTGGAAATGTTGGACAAGGTTAAAATTTATTTATATTATCATGCACAACTTCTGCATGTGAGAATAACGCATCATTCCTTTGCCACAGCACACCTAATTTACGGTCGCATTATATTACAGGTAAATATTTTTAATATTGATGTCTATTTCATTCAAGCCATATACAAAATGGAGATTAATAAATTACCGCAGTCAGTTGTTTTTAATACCGCTAATGAACAAAGTATGTATTTCCAATTTGACATAACATTCCTTACGTTTAGATTTAACACTGTTTTTTGGAATAAGGAAATCAAGCACAAATTGGTATTTATTAGAAGCAGTGACACTTTTCAGTCCTATTTTTTATTTACTTATTTATTCAATCCAGAACTTTCTCCGACGTTTCATCCACATCCTCAATCATCGTTTCCTGTTGTGTTGAACGGAACACGTATTGTTTCATTTTGCTCACTTGAGGATTCGTTGTAAACGTTGAGATGGACTAGCAGGCCGTTTTCTTCACTCTGGACGCCCAAATCTGAGAAACAACGGAAATTGAGAAAATATGCATATTTTTTACTACATTATCGTATTTACGGTTAGTTCATGTGCGTTTTCCAATTTATTTCGGCGTTGCTGAATTTCTAAGACATTATCATATGTTGTCTACATTAACTAATGTTTTTTCTCTCCTACTGTATCTCCCTGTTTCTTCAATCAAAGTAGCCAAAATCGATGAAATCAGTGGGATCAGAGCTAGGGTTCAAAATCTCTCCTTCCTTATTTTTACAATTATGAAAGTATCTTCGCTGATGCTCGGTGTATCCATGCTTGTGTCCAGCTCTTCTTGTGAAGGGACTTATGAAGCTGCATTTAACAATTTTGATTCCTCTCCGTTGCAAATAATTCAATCCCCTTCGGTACATTTCGGTTGCTAGCCCTTTTCTCCTGTATTTTTCATCCACTGTTAGACCAAACATGTCGGCGTATTCGGTTGTGTTAAAAGTTTCGAAAATGTCCCAGCCTTTGCACATATCCCCACATATTTCGAATATATCTACGTTGTTTTTGTCCTTAAACGGTGGAATTCTATTGAGGTCGGATACATCATCTTTTCGTACAAGGTCGACCATTCGACAGGCAGCAATATTTCCATTTAAAATTAAGAAAAAGTTAAAACATCCAGACAAAATATATTGTAGTTGAGATACAAAGACAAGCTAAGAAATACGTATCTCTCCCTTTTCAATGTGCACTGCAATATAAGATAGGTTATTCCCTCCTTTCAGCATCCTTAAGAAAAGTTGATTCCAGTCGTATCCTACATGGCTGAATGATGGATGACAAATATGCTTTTCCACCAACCCCAAAACTTCGTCATATTCTGGAAGCTCGAGAAACTTAAAAAGGAAGCCGTTGGCAGGTTCTCCCAGCTCACTGTGGTCTACTTGAGCCATTTTGACGGGAACTATTTTAGATTCAATAAACAACAAAAACTGACGAAATTATTAACCTGGCTCTACAGCTGAACTGCCTTTTAGCGACAGAGTTTATATACTTCATCACTATATCAATATACACACGTGGTTTTTTAGCATCCCTACTTCAAGTTGTGATCAGCAAGTCATCACTATCATCATCATTTCATTGCCTGAATCTCATGTTCAATTGCATTTTATATGTTCCATGCTTTTTACTACCATTTCAAATATTTAAATGCAATGCCAGCTTACGGCCTTCACGGCATGTGTTCACATTACATTCGCGGTAAGTATGATGCTTTATTCACTTACGACCTTCAAAAACTGCACTAAAAATGGCACAGATATCCCAGCTATCGCTATTCTAAACACAAACTGAACACCAAAACTATGCAATATCAAACATGATGGAAGAAGTTTTGAGCCGAAGTATGAATAACTTTATGTTTGCCGTGTTTTTTAGTATAATTCACACTAGCATGTGAGCTTGCGTAGACAGGCTTGCATGTAAGCGTACATGCACGTGCTTAACCGTATTAACATGAAATTATTGACAGATTAAAATTTAAAATTTGCTGCATAACGTGGGTGGCTTGGAACTCTGAAATTCAAAATGATGGTCTTTATCATTTTCATGAACACAGCAAAAAATCCAAACACACTTCATTTGATGAAAGTTGTTATGATTGGTCATGCATTGTAAGATTGACTAATTATGATGTGTTGGTCAGGAAAGCTTTCAAGAACATACATGCACTAGATATACATATATATATATTACGATAAGGTGTAAATTGTTCTACTTCACCAAGTGTTTCATTTATTTATGAGACAATGTTTCAAAGGCGCTGTCCTGATTTGTAGCTGTCAATGATACCAAAACTGTCAATGTAAATAAAAGTGAGTTGGAAGCATTTGATGACGGTGATTGCTAAGTCTATGAACCATTGCATCAGAAATAGGATAACGAACTCACAACCGGCTTCAATAATAATTAATCCTGCAGAATCTTTACACCTTCGTCCATTAACGAGATTTTATTGTGAAAAAAATTCAGTTATGGTGTCTATGTATACACATGGTAAATTACAACGCTAAATATATCCCAACCATCACAGTTTTGTCAACTTCAGAACTTTAAATCAAGCGACTCAACCAATAAGTAAAACTGGAAGAAAATAACAAGTATTCGATATCAAATAAAATGTTACATCTGTTCTTGTGTTTATACCAACTGTTTTTTCTTTGTAGCATTCCGCAGCTGCGCAAATTTAACGATGACGATGATTAGGATTTTCAGAGTTGAATGTTCCGTTCGTGTATTCATTCACCGGAAATACAACAACTCTTCCCATGTGAAAGAGCAAAGCAATCTTGTGTCACATTTTCTGCAATAGAATGTACTTTTTCTTGTTTCCAGAAACTTGCATCACAAAACATAGATGACTGTTGGCAAATTCTTGTTTCAGTGTGTTATTCCTGGATTTGATAAGACACGAAGTGGCAAGTAG
The DNA here is from genome assembly GCA_034697805.1 of Orchesella bifasciata. Lineage (NCBI taxonomy): Eukaryota > Metazoa > Arthropoda > Collembola > Entomobryomorpha > Orchesellidae > Orchesella > Orchesella bifasciata. The sequence continues at coordinate 5,848 of JAQGAP010002756.1, read as the reverse complement.
AAAGTATGATATTGATGGTTGTTTGGGCTGGATGCAGACAACAGAGTTGGAGCACTGTGAGAAACGGATGATGACGAGATGGTTGGCATTGCTGCTATTTCTATTTGGTGTCATTGGTATTTCCGTATCAAAAGTTGAACTGCATGCAGAAAGTTTCAGGGTTTCCCTCAAGTCGTGGATGTAGCCAATAATATTTGAGATCACTTCCAGTTTCGATAATTTCTCACACCAAAGAAAAAAAAATTTTTACACTTCTGAAAAAAAAATGCCAAATGTCTCATTCCGGTAGCACAGTTATATTGTAAGTGTAAATCAATGGTGCCAGTTAAATTTGATAAATTATCTTTTGGTTTTAGGCATGGTGGGTACAAGTTTTTGAAGTTGATATAGGTACTTTTTGATCTCCACGTTTTGGTCCTCTTTTTCTCACTGATTGATTTGTGAACTTTTCCATCGCGAACACCTCCTACCCTAGCATTTTTGCAGGATTGCCCTTCAGCATTCATCATGACACCACAATGATTTTTCTTAATGGTAACATACTACACCATTAAAGCAGATTCCTCCGTTCTTTTTATTAGAGGTAACGTAGTACTGATACTGATGCGCTTCAAACCAGCTTAAAGAGAATAGTTGCAACAGGAGAGCTGTTTGAAGACTGAAATTTTCTTAGTCAAAGCAGGTTGTTATTATACCCCATACATGATAGTTGCATTCTTACCGAAGGAATCTGGTCAGATGGCCGAGGAAAGAGGGGAAGATACCTACAGCTAAATGGTCGGGGCTGCTGCTATTGTATACAAAAAAGTGAAAAGGCTGGGACCTCGAAGGAGATGGATTGGTAGCCGGAAAGTAACCGTTCCCAAGATTTCTTTAGGAATTTTTGGCAAATATCATGGATCCTCCATTCCACGGTGTTTCGTTTTTATCACTTGTATTAAATTAATGTGGATAGCTAGTAACTTAGGTATAAAAAACTGCAGTGAGTATGAAAATGCGATATGAGTATAAATTCAAAGGTATTACGAATCTTTTTAAAAATATTCATTCATAACATGTACGTATAAGTATTTGAAGTACAGGGACACGTGAGCGAACTTATAGCTTACATGTAGTTCAGTCAGTACTTTCCGATTCCTATTTCATTGTAGTATTACCTGTAAGAGATTACGTTTGGAAAAAATTTCTATGCTGATTTCTTCACGTTGGCCTTTGTTTATTTGCATATTCATATTTGAATTAGTGTTAATTAAATCGTTTATATAAATCTGTAGATTATGATTGAAAAGTAATTTGATACGACGCTAGTTACAAATTTAACATTTACACGCCGACAAAAAATAAATGCACATAGTAATTGATGTAACACCAGATGCAGATCTCTTGCTGACTGCATTACGTCGTTACATTTGTCGAGGAAATAAAAATCGTTTAGTTTAGTACAAGTCAAATGTCCATTTTGTGTCAGTCGTGAATATGTGCAAAACTATCTATGATTTAATGGTTTATTAAATGTTTTGTCAGTGTAGTTTTAGTTGTTAGTTGCATAAGGTACCGTATTTACGTTAAACTTTCTTTCGGTTCGGTTGTGATAATGCTGTTCAAGTAATCTCATGCATCGGAAAATTCATAATACGGGAAAAATTGAAGAACAATGTCCTCGACAAACTTAACGGGCTTTGGGCTTTCACAGACGCCAAAATACAATAAGTATTTCACGATCACCTTTATTTCTTCTATTGGATTCAAATTGTGTCATTCTTGGAAGAAAAGTTTGTAACTGAAACGAGTAGACACGTGAATTAAAACTGAAATCCAAATATGAAGCTCGATCTGCTCGCTGAATGTAAATAGTTCGTGTCAATATTATTGGCTAACCGTTAATCCTGAGATTTTATGTGGCAGATTATACAAACTAAAGTTGATTTCCAATGAGGTTCCCTACACCCAATATATACCAAGATAATACTGTATGCTATTATTCGAGCAATATGTTCTTATAAAAATAATCTAAGCTGACAGAAACAGTAAGAATCCGTAGAGCGATCCATTTTTCAAAATTTTAATGAACGCAGCTAGCCAAGCAGCATTGTTAAAGTTTGGCACGTGCAAATTTTACGATCTCATAAATAAATCGTGATACAAATAATAACACCATTCTTGATCGTTTATTTAATTTCTTCCGAAAAGTTTGAGGTTCAACACGTGGACTTTACAGCGCACGCATGTGGATATGTCTCGTCTACACGTCGGCACCTAATAAATGCTGCTTATATATGTTTTAGTAGTTGAGTAGATCACTGGGGAAAAACATTACTTTTTAATTAATATAACTTAGCAAGAATTTGCTGAGCCCATAATTTTCTTTATGAGATATAAACCACTAAAAAAGTACTGTCATTCGAATTCGAGGTCTAGACAATCCATTCAGCAACGGAAAAGCATTAACCTGAAAAAGATACGAATGAATGAGAATAGACAAGCAAGCCGGCATACTATCACATTTAGAATAATAGGCGTAGTATATTATGAGATGAAAGTACAATTCCTGCTGGTGAATAGAGTTTAAATATTTTTTTGCGATTTAAATTTCAATCTCGAACTTTATACAATGAAAGCTGAGCTAAAATCAACTTTCAAAGTTGGAAAACATTTTGGTAGGTTGAAAGAGCTTGCTCCGTGTCGGTTTACTTATTATTGTTAGTTAGTTAGTTTAGTATCCAAATCTGAAACCACCTCTTCGAGGTCAAATTTTAAATTAAAGTAAACCTTTGGTGACTCACCTGTCACCTCTGGTGACGGGTGAGTCGGATTTTGATTGGTAAACTTCAAGTTCATATTTAGCAAAATGGCCGGGAGTTTTGGCTAACCTTTTTTAAGGGGTCATACAGGATACCTCTAGGTACCTTGTGGCACTTGCAGAATAGCCAAAGCTGCTGGCCATTTCTTTTAAAACTGAAGTTTCGAAAAACCAATTAACCTCCATAATCCATTGAATTTTTGAGTTAAGTGTCCAATTTTTTGGCAGTGGATACTTCGTATTTAAACAAACATACTATCCAAAGAAATTTACCTAAAAGTTAATGAAACTATTTTTTAAGCATGAATTCCTAAAAAATTGTATGGCACGTGCCGGAGAAAGTTCACACCTTCAAACAGTCATGTCGCAGAGCAGAATTGGAATTTTGACATGATTCTTTTTGCAATCGGCTTCCCCTACAAGCCTCCAACACTGGAATAGGATGTTTGACGATTGGAAAAATCAGCCACTGTGCCATGGTGTCAAACAAAGAGCTGGTTATTCATCACAGCACGTTGTTTAGCTTTTAGCAGCCCTCGCGTAAGTATGTTTTGCACAAATATTTACACTAGTGGAGGAGGAGACGGAGAGATTTATGACTTTCTTTCATGCTCCTTGTACGAGGTATGTAGACAAGACATGTATCAACTTTAGCTCATCCGACTCATTTTTGGAAACAATGTGTTGGAGCTTGGAGCCAATTCGATCATACGATGCGTCACGCTTTCCTAGCAATTTTCTTGCGCATTTATACTCAGCTTGGAAACAAAAAACACAGTCCATCTACTGTTCAAAACCAACATTTTCGAAATAAATAAATTTTATTTTACCGTTTTACTTTTAAAACATTGCATAATTAGAGTATAAATAGAAAACTTGCCTTTTTATTGCGTCCTTATATATCTAAACCTTACATTAATTAATATATTTAGGAGCAGGTTAATTTGCAGCTGAGACTAGATTTGTTATGTTGAAAGAATCCGGTAATAGTGCATCTAATAATACTATTGTGATTCTGTAATCCAAGGAAAAAAACGTTATTAACCCCACATGGGAGCTTATTTAGTCACGGTCAAGAGCAGCCCGAGTTGCAATAGGTAGGCTGGGGTATTATTGAGCATGGAGAGAGAGATTTCGTATCGTTTACAAAGAGTTATGACTGTGATGGTCCAGATCAAATAGCATGATAACAACGATAAAATTATTTTTTTAATACTAAAAAAATTATTTTGACCACAGGTTCCTGAAGGCGGGTTTCGAATTGATTAATGTACAACAGAAAGTTAAATTATATTGAAATGGTGCATTTCGTTCTACTTAATCGGAAAAGTACGATTTTTCTCTCGGGATTCCTAACTAAAGCGTAGAATATTGAGAAATGAAAATTTGAAGACTGCTCTTACTTTTAAAATCCTCTCATTTCTATTTCATTCCTTGTTTTCAGAGCACAAACAAGCTATATATAGATATGGTATCTATCTTACGTAAATAACGGATGTGAAGTACGTGCATTGTTTCTGAGACTGAACGCTTTGAAGTAAAATTGTAGAGAAAAATTTGGAGTAGTAAGAAAGTAGTGAAATAGGGAAAAACGCTGACTTTTCAACAATACAGCACGATGATAACCCAACCACGAGATCTCATTAGGAAACTCCTCAGAGCATAATTTAACTTGCCAGTCGTGTCAGAAATCTGGATTTTTGTGTTGGTACACACCTTTATATTTGTTTTGAACCCGAAACCGGCTGCTTATTACAGCTTATTTTTGTCATTTCTTCTTTCCCCGCAGTTGAGGTATTGATGTCAGATAATGCCATCTGGATATCTCTCAACGGTCAGTATTTCGTCTACGCAACCTTCAACGATACTCCAGTGGGCGAGGCGTCCTACACATGGTACGCGGATGAGCTGCCATAGCCAAACCTCCGGACGTTGAGGTTTTCCAAGGTAAATCCAGAGCCAAACTCAGAAACGCAAACGTTGACTCTTAACTTGCACATTTTTAATGCGCTCTACTTTCACCACACTTGTGTAAGTCAACATATTTTTTCTCACGGGAAAACCGACTCACCGCTTTCACTTTTTCCGCATCAATCAGTCCAATCTTGCAACTAAACAGAAAAAAATAGACGGCGATGTTCTCCGAAGTTTAGTTTAGTTACTTTCTCCACTTTGTGAAATTTTAATGAGATCAAAAATTTGTTTTCCATTGTAAATATTTGTCAGATTCTCTATCTCCAAAAAGACTTTCTCCGGGTTGAGCTTAGCTGCTGGCCTGACATATTTATAGCGAATTTTAGAGTTTTCATCCATGTTCCATTCACATAACGTAAAATGCCAAGGTTTTTTTTGCTGAGCTGTATTTTTTTAATTTGTGTGTCTATAGTAGATGTGTGCAATGGGCGCCTGCAGCCCGCCTGCAGGCCAGGCCTAGTCAGGCGCAATATAAAAATCAGGGTCACGGGTGCAGGCGGGTGAGGCGGAAAATAAAAATGTTGCAGGCGTTAGGCTAGGATTGCATGATCTGTCGAATGAAGAATTTGATGCCATTCTAAATTTTTCTGAACATTAAAAAATTTATATTACTACATAGATTCTGGTGTGGAGTTTGTTAGTGATGTATAATTCAAAAGGTAACTTATGTTTATTAACATAACATAATATTTATAAATTGTAGCTACTTCATTGCCGTTCCTCACGGGAGACCAGGCCATTGTACAGTAACTCAGAGCAATCTTCGAATTCCACAGTGAGTGTTCCCACACTCTGCATAACCTGTCCTCGTGGTTCCTCTATCTCCGAGTTGAGAAAACAGGGCAAAAAACCCTCGGCCGATCACCACTACGCCCAAAGACGTTCTGGACGGAAGTGAACTTCTGCCACTCAATGGAGGGTCGCAAAATGATGATTTCATATGGTACCTATCAATAAAACAAAAACAAAAAGAATCAATAAAAAATATAAAACATATAAAATAGATGTTCTATTTGAGAGAGGTGAGTCCATCTGTGGAAGAACAGACTATGTCTGAACAGAGGTCGACTTTAA
>JAQGAP010002755.1:0-14207 GCA_034697805.1 Orchesella bifasciata | reverse complement strand
GCAAGTAGTATGGGACGCAAATACGACAGGACGCAACTACGACGGGACGCAAGTACGATGGGACGCAACTTGACCCTGGGACGCAAGTATGACGGGACGCAAGTACCCGGTTACCGTTGTTACGGATGTTCTTCTCTTGAGCAAATAAAAGCTCATAGGCAGCCAGAGCATTGCTACATATTACGCTCTCTGCCTTGCTTCCGGGCAGCTAATTAAAGATTGTAATTCTCAGAGGCTCATTGTCATTATCACAGAGCTGACAGGTTAGGCTGAGGCTTGAGTTAATTACTTTACACACTGCCATTATCCTAGTCAGTCAGAATGGTTATTATGATATGATACATGTACATACATGGTCTGTTCTATGTTCTGGTCTGTTCTATGCAATTACTCATTACTACATTATGGCCACTTTAACTTATTACAGCAAGAACAAATAACAACAACATAAACAGCTATGTTATTTATTTTCCATCACTGTTACGATTATTGTGGAGTGGAGGCAGTTTGTTCTCAATTTGAGTTTACATGCGCAAAGTAAACAAAGAATGGAGGAAGAGGAGCAGCAGGAAAGAAGCGGTACTTGCTACGATAGACAACATTAACAATACAATTGAGTTTGCATTGATGATTATTATGGCCATCATTATGAGTATAGAGAGGCAGGAGGAAGAAGGGGTAATGAATGAATGAATGAAGAATTAATGATAAACTCAAGGTGTAACTGACCTGCTGCAGCCATTGCATCCAAAAGCGCTACTAAATCTGGGCTGAGATGTCGTTCCTCCTCGTCTTGGAGTCCATGGTCGAGAGCGGTGAAGATTACGACGGCCAGTTTTGAGATGAGCTGCAAATATTTGATTTAAATTGCTTTACATTTGATAGACAGGCTTAACAATAAATATAATTATTCAAGTATTTAACCAATCATGTAATTCAGGCCCATTATGCATAAATACTTCCGGTAGGGGATTTTTGTAATTCAAATATGAGATCAGATCGAAGGTTTATGCTGTCAATTAAACTATTATAAATGATGCTTTCATAATACTACACATTTCTGTATCTAGTCCAACTTTATATTTAAAAAATACTAGCAAATCGATATTAGCTAGTCCACGTGTGCATAAAATATTTTATGACCATGAGATCATAATATGAGCATCCATCTCACCATATTTGATGATGTCATACAACTCCAGTTTACGGTCAAACTATCACATTCTTATCCAGATAAACCCAGCGATGCAAGTCCATAAAAATGTGCTAGCACTAAATCATTGTGATGGAGGCAACCAACGAAGGCTGGTTCCACCCTTCCTTTCCATCAAATCAGCCTTCCATTTACTGCATTCTAGTTAATCTTTATGTGTTGATGTGATGTTATGAAGTGTGTGTCTAACATGCATCTACTTTTACTATCCATGTTCCATCCAAACAAAACCGGCTTTATCAACATCCTCCTTGGATGCTATTTGAATACCATTAACCATTGTTCGCTTATTTTTTCCGCTCTTTCCAACCAACTTTGACTCGGCTGGGTGATTACATTGGCTGGTTGGCTGAAATCTTGTGGATCAATCTAGAAAATGAGTTTGACTGGAATTGGAATCGGATCGAAACTTTTGATTAGCTCTAATGCATTGTCTTGCATAACATTATACATGTTTTTATTATTATTATATAAAACTAAAAAGGAGAGCAACTACAATGGAGTGATGTGATGAAACAAAAAATATACAAAACAAGAGAATCAGGTTTCAATGATTTTCCGAACACAATGCAGCAGGCTTGTTTGAGTACTGGCTAAAAACTCTGTATCTCTAAATACGCAATGTTTTATATATGCATATAATATGAAGACGGTTCATTTAATGATGTTTGATGGATGGGTGTACAAAAAGTCCCCATCCATACAAAAGCAGGAGATGAGATGAGAACAACACAAAAACACATCAGAACCTGCAGCAACATTCGGTACATGAACCACCTGTTTGATTAAATCGAATCGAATCCCTTTTCACAACTCAACCAAAATGCAATCAATTTTTTTCGTCTTACGAAATGCATATAATACAGCCAAGAAAAAAAATTGTTCCTTCTCTCTCACACAATTATCCCTTTGGTTTTACATACACAAGATTTTAAATGCAGATTCAGCTTCAACTGCTCTTTTTATAATGACAATGCATATGCATCAAACCGTAATCATAATCATGTGGACTGAGCCTGCATACATAAATGCGCATGCAATTTATGTTGTGTGGTTTTTCGAGTCAAGCATTTATTTGGTGCTGTTTTATTGTAGCAGACAGACACCTCATCGGTGGGTAACAATAAAATCTTGGGCCTGGCACATATCAACCCTTTCCAACTATTTACTTTACATTATCCACTTGTAAACTGCCCTGTGCAGTGTGAGACTCACATCAACTCACGGTTTTACATAAGCAAAACAATAGGACGAGGTCAGATAACTAATGATGATATGCGTGGAGTAACATAACATAACAAAGCGGAGAGAGGGAGACGACGATGTGTACAGACATGACTCTTGATTTGTTGATACAATGAAAGATGAGCCATTGCATTTTTCATGAGTTCAGCCTACTTCACAGAAATTATACTAAACACACCAACATCGCTGCTGAAACATGCATATTTATTGCGCAGATTATGCAGTGTAATAGTGCATATCGCATAATCACAAGAGAACCGGCCCGAAAAGGGTGATATTTCACTACATCTCCGTAACATTCATTCACTTCAATTGAATTCAAATTCAAAACCCTTGTTGGCTCTCGGACAGCGCTGCGAGGAAGGAGGATAAATGCAACTTTTATTATTATTTTCTCAAATTTGTGATGTGATTGTAACGCATTTTGTATAATGTGCATGCATCACACACCACCTGCTCTCTTATTTCTTCAGTTTGCTACAGGATATATAAGATTTTCATCGAATGGTATAAAAAATTATCCAGTTTTTTGTATAAAGAGACTCAAAAAATTTGGTACATAGTTAGTTCCCTTTCAGCTAGTACGTACATCATCATGTAGAACAAGTCTGAGAGAGAGGGGAAGAACTGTAAATTCATTCATGTCATGTCAACATCTCACGACACTGTTGTGGCAAGTAAACCAAAGCAGCGGAGAAAAAATTTGCTCTTCATCTAACTAGTAATTTTCTCTGCTGTGATTCTCCATTCTTAACTAAACATAATCACGCTTTCTTCTCCTCTCCCCTAACAATATGTGCTGTTTTGAACGAAACTTCTTTTACCATACATATTTATGCATAATTTCGTTTACACGGGGAGTTTACATCCATCAAAGATTGAGACTTGTTAGGAAGAATAGGTTTGCGTAATAGCTCAAACGAAAACGAGTCGCAGTCCAAAAAATTGTTTGCTATACGCTCCTCCACTCCATATTTTATTAGTTTGCAGTCAAGTTCACTATTGTTTGCTCGTGAACTTGGAAGGATGGAACGAACGAGATGATGTGCATGATATCGTTTTGTGAGTGGATGCTCTATTAGTAATAAGTAAATAATAGGAGCTATTAAAACGATTAAGAAAATATGTTGAGTGGCCGAAAAAAAAAATGTTTTGCGAACATGCTCACTTGCTTTGTGCTCTCTGAGTATATTATGTAAACGTTCATATTACTAAGTATGCACATAAATTGTATAAGGAAGCTACACTCAAGACGTGACATGATGGTAGCTTTAACTTATTCTCCGGCAAAGCAAACTAGTCTTTCATCTTTCGTAAATGATACAATGAGCAAAATATCCATTGGACTTGGACACTTCTATACCGTGTTCCCATCAACAGGATAAAAAAATATAGAGGGTGATGCTGATGCACACAACGTTTGCACCCAAGCATGATAGAGTTACATCACTTGTTAAAAACTACAAGTTTTGTACCACCAGCATTAGGTACTACGATTCCATTACAGAAGATCGTCAATTCAACACAAAAAAAAAACCTCTCTCTTGGGACCGGCAAAACTGGGCTTGCTTGACTGTTGCAAAATAATGTTTTGCTCATATACTATACGATTACTACTGCCACTGACACTGGGCATAAAACGCATGGCATTATGAACTCTCTGAATGAATCAGGTTTTTTCAGTAGAGAATCTTAACTGTCCAAGTGTCTTATTCTTTGGTCCTCTCTTCCTGATCTGCTTGTCTACTCTACTCCTCCGTCAAGTTTGGGCTGAGTCAAAGACGAAGAGAGGGAATTAAGGAAATTTACCACCGAAGGGACTTTCTCGTTGCCCTGTAGCATGTTAAACTATGTATGTCTGCGGAAAAGTTGGACTATTACCATGTGTATGTGTGTGTGATTTCAAAAGGGCAAACAAAGTTTCTTGGCATTTGCCTCACCAATACGATGGTGGGGATGCTACCGTGGCGGCAGAGCCAGATGAGATCATTCACGCATCACTTATTCAAACTGTACCAAAATCTGCTATATGACATTGCAGTTACGAGTTTGCCCATGGAAGATATGCTTTTTTAGCTGAAACAATGCAACACAAACAGACCTTGCTGCTTCCATTTTGAACATTTCGCATAATATAATAAAAAGATAAAAACTGCAAGCCATAATGCCATAACTGTTGACATTATTACTAGCCATGAATATTGATTAGGGCAATCTTCATTTGTGGTCAGAAAATGCAAACCCTATGACAAAGTTTCGTGTTGGCGTCGTTCATAATGAATGACGTGACATGTCAATGGCAAGTCAAATGGACACATCACTGCGCACAACTAGCATAAGTATTTTGCTCCCTGTGTGAGCTCCATTGTGAAGAGGTGCGAGTGAGATGACTAATTTTTCGACAACTAACTTTGTGAGGATGACTAAATACGCTGGCAAGACAGAATGGCTTCGATGCTTTCTTTCACTCACTCGTTTTTACCTACCACCACTCACTTCTACGGCTATTTTAAACAAACCAAAAATTTGAACAAACAATGCGAAAAGGTACCATTTATAATACTAGAGAAGCAAGTCATGCCATGATCATCATCATCCTTCGCAAATCATTATTCATGTCTGTCCGTGCCAACTAGCATTATCATTAACTCCCTCCATTCTTAGTTAAGTTTGAGCACATAGCTCTCTATTATTCCGTTGACCAGCGGCATAGGCAGCAGCTCACACCATACTACTACCACCAGCCAGACAAATATGGAGGGTGACACCATTCCGGTGGCTGCTAAATAATAAGGACGACATTATTACGCTGATCAAAATCAACCAAGAGAGCACTTGTTCGATAGTCAAGACAAGCTGACATCACTCCTAATGACCAGTGACCACCAACACAAAATCGTGTGGACTTGTACATCTCTGCAGTCTATATAACCGTAAGTAAAGTAGGTAGGCATACATTTCTAACTGTGATGGCACTCAAGTTCGAGTGCAATTGCAAAATTGGTGATGCTATGGTGTGTGCATATGTACCTCATCTAGCAAAATATACTGATTCTTTCCACTCTCATTCCCATTTCACAATACCATGCAATTTTTTTGCAGCTGCTTTGCATTGTCAATACAAAGCATTGTCTAGGTACTAAATTGTTGCTGAACTGCATTTAACTTTTGGGATGATGAATGTCGCGTGGGTTTTGTTGAGGAAGATTAGTTTAAAAGCTGCATCAACATTGTTGTTTACACACCTACATGACACTTGTGGCACTTGTGTGCGAAAGATAGCGTACATGATTGGGTTGAGATAGAGGAAGACCCTTTAAAATGCAAATATTTACAATTCTTGAAAATAGGTTTTGAATTCCAATACGCGGAATTTGCAGAAGGACATTTTCAACAACCAACAAAAAATGCTTTTTTTATCTAAACGTCACCGAGTATACAATATGCAGGTGACAATAAAAAATCCACCAACCAATATGAATATGAATACAAATCTCGTCAACTTTTTCACCTACAAAGGAAAATGATTACTTTTGTAAGTTGCATTTCTTGTAATTTTGAAAATTACAATGGAATCTTGTGAAAACGGCAATAAAAAATGCATTTATTTTATGATATACGTAACTACCATCACCATCATCAAAATCCCAATTGAAGGTACTCGTAGGACTATTTAGGTTGTAAGTGCAAAGTTAATTCTCCTGTAATCATACCTTCCCTTTCTCTTCAAAAAAGGAGAAAAAGATTTTAAAACAATTTTACTTTTTTCGAGGACAAACAAAAACCCAACCCTGGTTTTATTACGTTAGGCGGTAAAGTGCATTTTAACTCTTTTTGATCATCCTCCATAAAAGATATTCGCCTACATATTGAGTCCACAACAACCCTGTGACTCTTTCTCTCGTTTAACGAAAGGGTGGATCAGATCATTAAAAATTATCTAGCGTTTTTCTTGATAGTGAACATTGTTGAATATTATGGATGTGTACCTACCTAGAGCTACAGCGCAAGGATGAAAAGATGAGGGAGGCAAAGGGTAGAGTAATTCACAGCATGTCTCATTATAAAACAATGCTATATGTGTGTTTTCGTAGTAGATGCGCCTGCCGTTATGAATTCAAGGAGATTCTGTGGAAAACATTAATTTTAATCGAAGACTCTTTCCATTTTTTGTAGACACCCGACAAAAGTTCAGGTGGAGGGCGCATTTACAAATAAACTACCGCTGGGGCGGCAATCCCTAGACAAACAGAAAAATCTGTCTAGGGGCTAGTGCTAGTTTTGCTCCAGTGATCTAAAAACGTGATTTCGTCACTGTTCACTACATATTATGCTCCTTATATATTATGCTCCTACACGGAACAAAATTTGTTATGTTGTTGGTTGGTTTTTTTACACCACAACTGTATTTGGGACCATTTCTGTTCGTAAGTCTACCATTAGACTTAAATGGTAACTTATGAAATGGAATTATATGATACATAACACCAATAATTTTAGAAATCAATCAACTTACCCTGCATTCGCACGTGCATTTTATCCGATGTGTGCCTGGAAAGAGAAAAAAACATTCAATTAGCTTAATGGTTTGATTAAAGGTAATTTACCAAACTATCATAATTACGATATTTAACGAAAATATGCAAAATGTTCTACGACCTCTGATGATCAAACATCAAAATTATATAGCGTTTTTAGTTATAACTATCCAGCTACAAAGTTTACACGTAAAACATTAGTTTATTGCTGAAGTAAACCCCACTAGATCCAAATCGACTATTTCAGAATTTAATTTATCATCCATCAGTGATTTTATTGGATCGTCAATTGCAGGGGGCTACTCCGCCCCTAAACCATTGATTATGATCAAATGAGATCGCAGTACATTCAAGTACACTTTGCCCCTACTGCACTGATATCGCACCAGCAGAATGATCACGTTTATTGCAGTCAAATATCAAACAATTAAGCCCAAGTAGAGAAGTGCAATCGAAGGCATTAAAACCAGATGGAAAGAAACATTTTTATTGTAAAACTTTCCGGAATGATTAGAATATCGTATACTATCGTGTCCATTCCACTAAAAAGCAGTACAGAGCAGGTAATTTCCGAAAACGTGTGAGATCATCATTATGCAAAAGACATGGGATCTTTATGGCTTTCAATCTCTTTTATTACGCTTTTTAGCCTAATCTTTTGTCGCTGAGTCAAAAGGCAAAACACTCAACAACTCATGCCGCACCAAACAGTCTAGTTTCTAGCAGAGTGCATTTTATATTTTCTTAAAACTTGGTCTGTCCCTGTCCTGTCCATAAAAAATATTCCATTTTACCACGCATATTATTTGCGCCGACTTGACCATGATGAGTATTGTCATCCATTTTTCACGGAGAGCCATAAATTAATGAACAAAAATAAAAGGGAAAGAAGAGGAGTGACAGGACAGGTCGAGAAAAAAGTAATTGCTGCTGGTGCCGACACACAACACAGAGAACAGTTTCATCGTGATATACTATTCCTCAGCTAACAGTTTTCTTGACAGCAGGTAGTAAGAACAAGAGGAGATCAATGGTGTACAAGCACGCTGATGATGACGATGACGTATGATGTACTTGACTCTATAAAAATGCACAGTGCCTTATCTACCCCCTCCGCACACTGCAATCCGTTTCAGCCAAGTTGCAATTTGTGCATAATGCCAAAAGATCTGCTATCTCTTTCTTTCTAATCCTTATGAATCCAAAGCGCTGAACTCTCTGAAGACAAAGTGAAACGGAGATAAAGGCAAGTACATAAGAAAATGTTACTAACTGCATCACTTGGTGATATCATCTCATTTTGCTTACAGCTTCATAAGCCAAAAAAGTCAGATCACCGCCGTGTCGGTCGTGTCATCTCGCATCTCAACATTTCAATGAAAAGTCAAGTGATCCTCATGATACTCGTATGAACCAAGGATTCGATACTTTACATGTGAAGTTCACATTGTGAACCTTTGCAAAATGAAACCGAACTCACTTTTTCATTAGATAATGTAAATCATTATTAAAATCCCAAGTCTAGTAATGAGATGACAGGGGGTGATATCAAAATATGTTCATTCACTGACATTTGAGGTGGATGGTGGTGGAGAACGAAAGCGGAGAAAGGGGAAAAGGTGAAGCTGGTTCAGTTGAAGAAACCCTAAAATATTTGAATAGAATGATATTGGAAAGGAAAAGGGAAAATGAAATTGCAACATCCAAAGAAAGAGAAGACGACTCATGATGATGATTCATTGACCAGGAAAGGTAAAAGGATACAAAAATAATGATATTTTACTCGCATATCCTTTTCTTTTTCATGCAAAATCAACGCATAATTTGAAGACGATAAGAAAGAGTGGATGATCAAAGAAAGAGCACAGTTGTTGTTTCAATCCAATCCATCTCCTCACTCTTCTGATCAGGTTCGTGTAATTGATCCTGGCGAAACAAGCAGTAAAATAGCATCACATCACCACATCATGAACTTCATGATCATGATCGACATCATAGTTGATGGAGCTCTACATTCTTCATTGTTTCGAACCGAACCGACAATATATTGCGGAATGCAGAAACACAAAAAAGATACACGTTAGTAGTAGACATCTCTCAAAAAAACGAGCAAAGATTTGGCATCCATATACTTATAGTGTTGGTGAAGAAAAGAGGAACAACCCTGAAACGGTGTGTCTATTATCTGCGTACAGTAATCCATCTGCATAAACGGACCACGAGTAATATACACTTTCGATTGGGTAACAATGCAACGCTCTGGCAATAAAAATACCTATCGCTGAAAACAATTGACATTGCAATCTTCTTTGCATGTACGCTATAAATCCACCACACGATGAGGAACTCATTATAGAAGAACAAGTATCAGGAAAACCACAAATATACGAGCAAGTAAATCAGGTTTAACTCATTTTTTCCTTTTCTCAATAATTCTTTTAGATACACAGAAACAAAAGGAGCTGCTCATCTTCCATGAATCGTGTGTGTTATTCACCAGAAAGAAATAAACATTTCTCCAATTTTTTCTTCAAACATCATCATCCCAGTAATAATATCTTTATCATTATCCAAAATCATCATATTTTTTTGTCTGCAGCAGAGACTCATGTGGATATACTCATACATGTGCATATTATAAAGGCATTCAATCAAGCAAAATCACTCTTTCCAATTTACCAATTTTCCCAAAGAGCTAAAGTCAAAGAACTGTTTGTGAGTTCTACATCCACACTGCATTGAAGCTGTATACTACTGCAGCAACACGACATACCGATCAAGGTAAGTTAGGCCGCAGCTGAGCTGACTTGATTTGCGTTTTGCCTTCAGGAAAAAGGATGCAGAGCAAAAAGGAGCAATGCAAGTTGCAACATTCAATTCCACATTTTTTTAAATTACAAGAAAAAATACTTTTCAAACTTGCCGAATAACAAACGAAGAAGAACTTGATTCGTATTTCGCCAATCTGTTTTTTCTTCATCGGCATCAGCAATAATAATTGCTAAGTTAAAAGTCCATTGTCGTTCGTATTTGCTTTGAGGCTCTCTCGTTTCGTTCTCTCTGACAAAACGAAGCTGTGAGATGAGGATGAACCAAAGAGAAGAAAAAACTTACAGGACATGTTATTACCACATCAAGGAATCAATGCCAGTGCAATAATAGCTACCTTCTTGTCTATAATATTGCCAAAGGTAGAACAAGGCAAGATGAAAAAACAAATCCGTTCTTTTTTCATACATATGACGAGAGCATTTAAACATGATATAATGATACGTTTACTGAAGGCTATATAAAGTCAGAAAATCCAACCTCTTTCCTGTAATCCCTTCTAGGGTGTAGGTATACACAGCTTGTTTTGTCTATTACATAAAAGAGGAAGAGGAGACTCCTCTCTTGTAATTATTTATATAATAATGAAGTTATTGACGTTATTAAAACATGGATATATGCTATATACTCCCTGATGAGAAACCTATTTTGCAATTCCAATAGGAAGGGAATAGGAGTGACCAAGCAGGTACTCGTAGGAAGCAAATAAAATTGAATCTATTTGTAAATCCCGACAGTCGGAACGCACTGACTGAGCAAGGGAGCGAAAGTTCCCGTTGTCTACTTTGCATATTCCCATTGGGAAAACGGATAAAATGCAATCCTTCGAATAAACACATAATTCATTTACATCAATCATCATGTCATCAAATGGAATTAGCCTAGGAGCCGCAGTAACAAATATCCTTCTGTGTAGTCAGATAAACACAAGATAAATGGGGTTGAGTCTAGACTAGGTAGTTTTTCGCATAAATACCGACAAGATTTTGCCACCTGATATCAAGGAAAAGGAGGCTTCCGTGTGTGCAAAAAATTAACAGGTATCACTCTGCATATCACTGAACTGAATGCACAATCGAGGGTTTCAAAACAATATACATATTTTGTGCCACAATGAAAAGAAGGGGAAAAGCATAAAAATGTAAGTACATAGGAATCAGCACTACTGCCACCACCAGCTATATACCTTCATCTTCGTTTCGTCATTATCACAGTCAGCCAAAACACCATCATTATAATCATTCCGTTCTTCATCTTTGCATACAAGACCTGCGTGCAATAACACCAGCCAGCCATGATCCTACTCAAACAATGAAACCTTAACAGCTGAGAAATAAATATGTATCTTATATATTCAGTTCTTTCTCTCTGTAATCACAAATCGGCATGATCCAATTGAACTCCTTTTTGTATTGTAAATAAATTGCTACTGTAGTTGCTTCTTGCTACACTAGTCTTTCGGTTGAGCCTCTCTCCGTGTTTCCTCAACTGCATGAAAAGTAAGTAGGTATTAGGTTCAAAGAGATTGAAAAAAAAGTTGGTTATATCATTGTTTAAATGCAAATATGGAAGAGCCACAGACAAAGACGATGAAAATCATTGAGCCTTTTTCCTTTTTTCGCAACCTGCTTCCATTTCGTTTTGATGATGTGATGATGATGAATGAATGAGGATGATTGCAATGATAAGATGATGAGACGAGTCTTGCTATTGAAAAGTCCATACATTTCATATTTTAATGTCATTTCATTCCCATTCATTGCCACTCGTCGCGTCCTGCTTATTATATATATTTTATTTCATATCATTTTTCATTTTGCAAAAATGTTATTCACGAAAACGGCAGCAATAACTAAGCTGGTAGACAGGATGCTTAAATTTAAATCATGTAGGTACCTACTACCTACATAATTTTATTTGCAAAGAAATCCACTTTAGCAAACCTACAATTTTGCAACACTTTTTCGATCCAATCTTCCCCTTCAATATATGATACAGAAGGACGATCAAAAGTTAAGACGCGACAACTGACTACCAGTTTAAGTAAGACCAATAAAGGTAAAACCTTTAAAAAAATTGCCGTGATCATGATCAAATCAAGAACAACCTTTTTTCAGCACATATATTTATGTACCTCCCTCTCTGCTAATCCTAATCTCAACTGAAATCTATGGATTTTCTGCCTCTGTGAATTTTCCAGTTCAAAAGACAAAATAATAGCTTCAAAAACAGAATTAACTTCTTTTGTGCGCCTTTGTCCATAATGGAATTAGCATAATTCGACATTGAAACGTCAAAAAGAGGTTGAAGTGCGGTTTCCTATTGCTGATAAAGTGAGCTAGAACATCCTATTCGGCATTCGACATACATATTCCACACACACGAATTCATTTTGTCACGCTCCTCCTTTCAAGATTAAAAGTTTGAATAATGGACGGATAAAAACTCCAAAATCATCAGCAAATATATATATATATGTGCCTACTCAGCTAGCAAGTATTTTGGATCTCGAACTCATTTTATAATAAAAAGACATAATATAACAAATTATTCACTCGTTCTTCTTTTGACTGTGTTCTACTCGCCCATTTTGAGGCTAACAATAACCGAACATGTGTTATAAATTTGTAGATTGCAATACAATGTCAATTTTTTGGTACAATTCCATATCTCCATTGAACACCTACTCTACTCTTGACACTCAGTTCACATAGGTATATTATGTATATTTTTTGCGTTATCACTACCATTACTCATGCACACATGCAGTGATCCTTGTCCCTTTGAATTTCTCATATGATGCGAATAAAAGCAGGCCGACCAAAATTAATGTCTGCTCATTCACACATATCATCATCATCAACAATCACACACTGTGTGGACATGAACATGCTTAAAATTTTCAAGAGCATTTCACTATCAACTATCAACTCCTTGTAATATGTGTACTTGATCCATTCATTCATTCGAATCTCTTCCACTTTAATCTTATTGCAACATTAACATTATATTAGAAAACCCCAAAAAACTCATTCTCAGGGGAAAAAAATACATTTTTGTTACTATTTTTTATGCCTTCCATCACGTTTCAAAATTGTAGTCATTTTCATATAATTCCACTGTTGCTTTCATTGTTTGGTTGCGGTTTTGACTTTTTTTTCAATCTGCTGAGCAGCAGATCAGCAGTGCAGCACATCATGTAATGTATAACAGAGACAGCTATAGCTACACAGCAGTTTGCAGAGATATGAATATAAACTCTAAAGCACTATAAACGCTGCATTGTAGTGCGCAACCCACTTGACAATTTTTTTCTTTCTCTCGTTCTGTTTCGCATTAGATAAGAGAAGTTACGTTTGCGTGACCCTTGTCATAACAATCATAAAAACATGTCGTTGTCAAATAATAATCCTATGAGATCAGCTCAATGTCATTTTAAATATGTCTCGGGAAAAAAGGGGAGGTAGTTGTGAAGACTGACTTATGAAACTGTACAGTCACAACTCACAACTACAATAATTCCCTAACTGAGGAGAGTGAGTATAATATAGCATAGCAGTCGTCATTCGTCATATTAAAATAATTTTCTCAACTTGAGCAGCGTAAAATGTGTGATTCCTCTTGTAACTTTGCAAATGTTTCAAACTCATGCTCCCACTACAGACAACAATGGAGAACAACGTCCATATATCCGACTCGACTCAACATAGCTAATATACCAAACTTATGACATGGCAGTAGTTGGGTTTATGCTAGTAGACGCTTTTTTACTAAAGTCATGGTTGTTAACTTGTTAAAATCCCTTTTCCTTATTATAACAATGTAAAATGTGGCTGTACACGACAGCGACATAAGCTCAAGACTTTTTTTGAGCTGGTTTAGTTATGAATTGTTACATTACTCCCATTATGTAGTTTTACTTACTCGCATAATAATAATGATGGTGATGACGATGATTGTAGCACAGTACAATTATTATGTGCATACTACAAGCACTGTTGACTGTGGCGTACCAACATCGTTTTTTCACTGAACATGCACATACAAACATATTATCTCCACATGGATATAAATCATGCATTTTAGTCGGTGGACAGCATAATAGAAATGCGACTTTTTTCATCAAGTGCAAGTGGATGAGTCAGTCAATATCGCATCATTCATAATACTTCACTGTATACATTAAGGGATGCACCTAAACAAAACTAGCAGAGATATATGTGTACACTGCTGCACATCGCGTCGTTACAAATATTGTTTAGAAAGCCTTATGTTTTACTGCGTATTTTTTTTAGCACGGTCAGTAGTCAGACGAATTCAATATTTAGGGAATTACGGGAATGAATTTGGGTATTTTATGTAAGAGGAAAAACTACAGCACT
>JAQGAP010002754.1:0-14209 GCA_034697805.1 Orchesella bifasciata | reverse complement strand
CGTCAGGTTTTAGTTAATGCTGATGGTGGTGAAGTTGATGGTAAGATTTGTTTAAGTAAAATTAAATAAGTCAAGTATATATAATTTTAATTTGTTCGTTTTGTTTCGTGTTCGTAGATCCTCCTGCTCAACCCTACGGACCGGAAGATGATGTGGAGGAAGACTGGCATTTCGGGGACACTCTGTTTGAGGAAGAGATTCCGGTAAAACTGGAAGAAAGCACTTTTGCAGTTCCAACATTTCCTATGACGTCTCAATCCTACTCATATTCTTTCCAGGATGACACTTCTACACTCGACGATGCAGAAGAGGTGGAGATGGACGAAAACTTGTCAAGTGGGTCTCCTGTTCCGCCACCTTCTAAAAAACCGAAATCATCTGAGCTCCAAAATATTTTGAAGAGTGGAAAGTGGCTACGATGTCCAAACTGTCCGTACCGCACTGTAAAGACCGAACAGATGAATGCTCATGTTTCCCTTCACAAAAAGGGTTCTCGAGCAGTTCATTGTACAGACTGTGGCTGGTATCTGGCTCCGGACAAGCTGACCTCACACCGTGCCTATTTTCATAAGCTTCCAAAAAGTATTCGCAAAGAAAGAAAGAAGACTAAGACTGCTCAACCTCAACTGGCTCCTGTTCTCCTGAAATGTCTTCGTTGTTCATACAAAACTACGGATACCAATTGCTACAAGCATCACCAAAAAGTTCACCAACGGGCTTCCGGAGCGTCGGCTTGCAATGCTTGTGGCATTTTTTTGCTTCCCAATCCTAGTAACTTTGTTGCTCATCAACGCTTTTGTGCTCATGCCATCCGAAATAGTCTTGGCACAGACGAGAAACTGAGTGGAGCTGGAAGCAAGGGGGAAAAGCGAAACGTCAACGAATCCAATCCCAGCTTCATCTCTTTCAATCGGGCATTACATAAAAGGAAACACTACCGGTGTCGCCAGTGTCCTTATGAGACCCTTCAACTTTGGCGGATGCTCGTTCATATTAAGCTGCACGATGAAGGTTCTCAAACCGTCCGTTGTGAGGAATGTGGCTGGTTCCTCCCTCAAGATCAACTTGAAACTCACCAAGCTGTCAATCATTCTGAGGAGGAGATCCCTAATCTCTAATCATCTTCCAATTGCTGCTAAACTAAAATGCGCTAAATGTAAATACTTAACAATGTAGTGTGAAGAATCAAATATTGAAGTGCAGGTTAGATTGTAAGCTGTCAGCAAACGGGAGCGTCTAATGTAAGTTGAAAGTAAAAACATATTCAACTTTTTTTATAATAACAGTTGCAGCAAAGCAGGCAAATATAGCTGCCGGGTAGCTAAATATAGCTACCTTTTGGGTAGCCAAATATAGCTACCAGGCAGCTAAATATAGCTACCCTTAACGTGGATAAGATAGGAAAAGGTAGCTATATTCTGCTACCTTGTAATTTTGACGCGGTTGAAGGAAGTTGAAGACAAAACTGGTACGCTCAATGGAAAGAACGTCCTCGAATTATATAGAAAGCATGTTATCAACCTGTTTTAACCATAATTAGATAAGTGCCAGAGAAAAATGGTTTCAGAATATCTATCAATGTACAAAACTGCCAAATAAGGTTTCAGTTTTCTTATAACGGTGTAGGTTACGATAAATATACAAAAAATTCTGAAAGGTTATCTGGCACTATGTAAAGCAAGATTTTGATCCCACTGCGGGTAGCTGAATAAATTGTTCTTAATTGGGCATCAATTGGTGTTTGGTGTAATATATTAATTCTGTGTTGTATTAGAATCTTGTTGTTAATTAAATAAAGGTAATAATTGCATTTGATTGCAGAATTTTTGTCGGAACTATCACCAACGAATTTGTAATTTTGATGTACTTTTTGGAATTTTTACAATTAAAGAGGATCTTATGGGCTTGTAAACTTTTTTGGTGACGTATACCCAGGACAAAATGTTAAATATTTCAACTATTTCTGTGGCCACATGATATGGGAAAAAGAAAACTACAACGACAGTATGCATTGCATGCTGAACCCTCGTCATCATTTTCAAGTTTCACTAGTTTATTCTCAGCTTTCTCAGCTCTGGAATATAAGCTTCCAATATATCTTGCACTAGTTAGGGATTTGAAATAAAACGCACACTTTCGTCTACATGATTCTTTATAATTCTAAATCTGACTTTTTGCCTTAAAATTGCCCAATTTCATATTGGATTTTTTATCAGAAACTTCTGCTGGTCGAACAGCAAAATGAACATGAATGTAGAATTTTTTAAAATCCTTTACACAACGAGTTGCATCTGTCAAAAAGGTATTTATATAGTTCAACCTGTAAATCGTATTCAGAGCTTTGCTTTAATACTTCACTCTGACATTTTAGAAGCCACAAGAGCATAAAAATTCCGATACAGTTATGCATATACACCAGAATGCGTCCGTAAATACATAATGCGTCTGTACGTGAATGTTTTTCTTTACACAAAATAAAATATCTTGCTTTGTGAGGTGGTTCACATTGGGTTTCATTCTTTCCGTCACGTACTCATTTCCTTTGTTCCATGTCTTTACTGTAAAATTTGGGTACATTGAAAGAGTTTTTCGGTATTCAGTACCTCCTTTGTGAATATTCTTGACATGCATAACAGGGAGTCTTCTTTACATTTACGAACAACCATATTTTTTGTTGCATTTTTGTGTGAACCTAGTATTTTTGTTCTCTATCATATTACAAACCGTTAGCAAGTTCTGGTCTGATCGACATTGCCAGTAATATTTTCTACGTGTTTGATCTCTCAAATTTGCAAGCGAGTAATTTAATTTACAAATTTAAGAGTAGAAGAGGTAAATATTTGTCAGGTTTTTACTCCTTTTTTCTATAAACATTTAAGAGTTTTTTTTGAAAGAAGGTGTTGTATATATTTTTTGCTTAAGAGATATTGACGAACCGTGAGACAGCAAGCAATTAGGACCACTAAGCAAACACCAAACAAAGGATGGACCGTTCTCAATTAGTGACAAAAAGTTCTAAACCTTCCAGCGACAAAAGAGTGGACAAAGCAATCCAAACATACAATTGCCGAGTGTGCTCCAAAACATTCGCAAAACGAGCAAATCTTTACCGACATGCGCAAACGCACAAAGAGAAAAGATTTGAATGCAAAACGTGTGGAACCAAGTTTACTCGTGCTAACAGCTTAAAAACCCACGAAAGAATTCACACGGGTGAGAAACCGTATAAATGTGAATTGTGCCCAAAATCGTTTTCCAATTCAAGTAATTTGAAACAGCATAGGTTGATTCATTCTGGAGAAAAGCGTTACTGCTGCCCTGTTTGTAACAAATACTTTACTTGCAAGTCTCATTTAGACAACCATTTACGAATTCATACAAACGAAAAACCATTTAGTTGTGAGCACTGCAACCAAAAATTTAAACAGGTATCAACTTTAATTAGACATATCAAAGTTGTACATTTGAGGGAAGTGCCGAAATTTAAGTGCGTCCTCTGTTTTAAACCATTAAGGTCAGCCCAGTCCCTTAATGCTCACATGCACATTCACACTGGTGAGAAGCCTTACCAGTGTCATATTTGCAAAAAGCGATTCCGCAAACAAAGTGCCGTTACCAGTCATTTACGCACTCACACTGGGGAGAAACTATTCGTCTGTGAAATATGCGGAAAACGGTTTGCATATGGACATCACCTTTCAACCCACATTCGGGTCCACTTGGGAGAAAAGTTCTACAAATGCTCTGTATGCCCAAAGGAATTTTTCACACAAACAGGTCTCCTTCGTCATAAACAATCAATTCATGGAACTGGGTGTAAGCACACATGCATAATTTGTGACAAAGACTTCAACTTTCTTAATCACCTCAAACAACATGTTCATCTACATACCAAGGAGAAACCATATTCCTGCCGACTTTGTGGAGCAGAGTTTGGTGGAAAAGGTAATGCAAATAAACACAAGCAAACACATGTGCAACGGGGGAAAGCGTACGAGTGATTATGTGCATGAAAAGGTTTGCTACGCTCATATATCTGTTGGAACACACACAAACTCATACTCATGAAAGACCATTTTTGTGTAAATTCTCTGGCGAAGCTTTCCGTTATCGCGCGACCGTTAATAGCCATGAAAGGAAATGCGACATAGCTGGAACTATATAATAATTGAATAATTTAGGTTTAAACTACTTTTGAAAATCTTTACTGTTTTTAAGACTTTGTTTCTGATCTATGTGATTCGTGTGTATGTGTGTAGGGATGTATAGTCCATTAAAATAAAAGAACAAGAAACTCATACTCCTGAGTCACCGTTTGTGTAAATTTTAAGTTGAAAGTTGCAGCTGGCAGGCTTCCATTGAGAAACAGGAAACAAATCCTACAGAACGCGATTTAATTATTGAGTCTTTAGTTTAAGCACTGCACACTGCTAAGAATTTAATACTCAACTCCATACGATTTTTAGCATACATCTATATTCTGTTAAAAGCTCGGCAGGGAGGGGCAAATAATTTTTAAGTGTATCAACTTCCTAATTCCTAAAAATACGATGATTTGATTTTTGATTCCTGAGAAATTAAAAATTTAAGCATTCAGATGCATACCGTAATCATTTTGACTGTAAATTAGTATACGAATTCATCATGTGCACGCTGTCATTCATTATCACTAACGTTAAAGACCGAACCGACTTCTATATATTTGCTTTGTGTGCATTTGTTGGCCCATTAGTCCGTTGGAACTCACGATAAGGGCGTTTTCTTTGTTATAACTTTTTCATTTTTCAATTCTACATATTGTTACGTTTTAAACGTTTTCAAGTAAACTTTGTCATCAACATCATCATCGTGTCATCAACCTTAACGCGCAAACGTTGAGAAAAGTGACAATTCAGATGTTATTTAAGTTATGTAGCTTACGTGTACAAATTCTTACGCTCATTCATCCAAATGTTCTCAAGTCAATGTTCAGTATTATGACTCATGCTCAAATTACGTAATGTGAATGCACTTCTCGCACGCTAAATTACTTAGGTCGACAATAATTATGTACGTAAGATGATCTAATTTATGATGCAATCTCCATTGACAAACGTTGTGTTTCCTATATAAACCTAAATAAAATCTGTGGGCAACAGACAGTCTCTCTTGCTACTGCCCGACAACTAACTTGTTTTGTCTCGTCTCGTTTATTCTTCTGCATCGCAAGTATTACTTCCGATCTCAGTATGCATAAACCAAAAACAACCAACCCGTCAACCAACATTATAACAATATAAATTAGGACAAATTAAAATTAACAATGTTGCCGTGAATGCCTACTTGAGGAAGGTTGTATTTTTAAGTTATGTCTCTCTTGGCTACGGTTTATTCGAGAAAATTGTTCAACCGATCTTGTAGAATATTCTACAGCTAACAGCTTTCTAGAGTTGTCGATTGTTACAAAAATTACAACGACAAAGCCCTCACAAAGCATTATATTGAGTGTTCTTTGGGTCAATGTACCATACAAAACTTGCAAATGCAAGTTTGTAAAGTCAAGCTTAATTAATACCTTCAATTTATCTTTGTATTTATCAAGCACCCCGGTATTGCGTTTTGACTGTATCGAAATAAGATACGAAGATGCCAGTTTCATGAGCATATAGGTACGTGACTGAAAAACATGTGCGTAATGTGCATACATAAGGATCATTTTCAGCTACATTATAGTCATGCTATTCAATTTGCTTTGTTGTTAGGTTTTCCACATTTTCAACACAACCTTTCCCAGATTTACTTTAAGATGCGTTTCATGACTGTTAGAAAGAAGAAAACGAACGTAGTGTTAGAAATTGCTTGCTGATGAAATATGTTAACATGTTTGTTTGCAAATTTCGTTTTATATCATGAGATAAACTACGCGGCCACTAACCTCATCTCGTTCCATTTGTCGTGATACAGAGCAATGTTCATGGCATGTTTACGAAGTTATCATTCATAAATAGTATGATTTGGAATGAAAATACAAGTTTCATTCCATCGAAATTCATTGTAAACACAAACAACCAGACATCTTTAATGTTTCCGAAACCACTTGTCATGATTATTTACTCTTTTTGCGGGTATAGTGGTTTAATGGTATTTATTATATATCAAATGCCAACGTTTCAAAAATCAATACGACATCTTCAGGGCCAGACATCCCTTTTTTATATTGTCAAGATGAGAAGCATGAAATGGACGTTCGTTTCATGAGAATAAATACGAAACGGATCCATGTATAGATTAATTTAATTTACAAACAGTATTTGGAAGGTACATGGTTAGTTTCCGCTACGTGCAACATACAAATAGTGGAAAAATTCATTTACAACGTTGAGTTACATTCTTTCGGTCACGTAGCCATTTATATGGGTCTTTTTCTGTTTTGTAGATTTTGGGTACATTGCAAGGAGCTCATGGTATTTAGTACCTCTTTTATGTATTTCGTAGGCATACATTATATGTGGCCTATTTACACCTAAGAACAACGATACTTGATCCTGTGGCGTGTTGTTGTGTGAACGTTTTATTTTTGTTCGATTATTTGTTTTACTTCTAAACAGAAGTGACCAAGTAGTGTTCTGATCCACAGTGTCAGTAATTTTTTCGTCACTTTCTAGATTTTTTAATCCCTCACAGTTAACTGCAATCGAGTTATTTAATTTACAAACTCAAGAATTTCAAAAAAGTAAAAGAAATGATTTAACGTTATCATATTTTATTTAGTAATAAATGTGTTGGAATATGTTTATAAATTGAATTGTCGTATAAATTTAAACCATACCAGGTGTGGACGACTCATTCAGCAGCGGGCAAATCAGACCACCAAGATTAAGAACCACACTCAAGATGAACCCCATCCCATTGGCGAAACAAAAGCGTAAATCTTCCAACCATAAACATGTGGAGAAAGAAGTTAAAACTTTCAATTGCCAAGTGTGCTCCAAAACATTCGCAAAACGAGCAAATCTTTATCAACATGCGTTAACTCACAAGGAGAATAAATTTGAGTGCAAAACATGTGGAAACAAGTTTAGTCGTGCTTCCAGCTTAAAAACGCACGAAATAATTCACACGGGCGAGAAACCGTTTAAATGTGACTCGTGTCCAAAATCTTTTTCCAATTTGTCTTTTTTCAGTCGGCATAAGCTTATTCACTTGGGAGAAAAGCGTTACTGCTGTCCAGTTTGTGACAAGAAGTTTGCACGGCAGGCACATTTAGACTGTCATTTACGTATTCATACGAATGAAATACCATTTAGTTGCGAACATTGTAACAAAAGATTTAAACACAAGTCGACTTTAAACAGACATGTCAAAGTTGTACATTTGAGGGAAGGAAGGAGGGAAATGTCAAAGTTTAAGTGCGTTTTGTGTTTGAAAACATTGTCATCGTCCAAAAGACTTAATGGTCACATGCATATTCACACTGGTGAAAAGCCTTACCAGTGTTACGTTTGCAAAACGCGATTCCGTCACCGAAGTGCCGTTAACCAGCATTTACGTCGCCACACTGGTGAAAAACCATTGGTTTGCCAAATTTGCGGAAAAGGATTTGTTACTGGACACGAGTTATCAAACCACACCCGGGTCCACTTGGGAGAAAAATTCTATAAATGTTTAGTTTGTCTCAAAGAATTTTTCACACATCAAAGTCTCTGTCGTCATAAAGAGTCAATTCACGGGACGGGGTTGTTGCACACATGCATAATTTGTGACAAAAGCTTCCACTTTCTTCATGGGCTCAAAAGACATGTTCATACACATACCAGGGAGAAACCATTTAGCTGTCAAGTTTGCGGATTAGAGTTTACTCGAAAACATAGTGCAAAATTACACAAGCAATTACATATATAAACTCTCAATGAGAAAGTTTACGAGTGAATTATCTGGCTGAAATTTTTTACGTTCCACTCTTGTTTGCTATACACAAAAAATCCGCGACTGTTACTCTTGGGGTAGGAAAAATGAAAATAATTACTGTAAATTGCGATCAGACTTTGAAGTATTTTATTTTTAAGATGTTTTTGAAACACTCGAATCTGTTATGAAGTTTGTTTGAGCCCACCGATTTCTTGTATGAATTTTTTTTTATTAGGAGGAAGCAAAATTCGCCGTATTGTTAAGCTTTGATGTAGTTTCAATAAAGCATTTTAGTGCTATAATTTTTAATGGATGACCCACTGTAAATCTATAATACGTAGCTGATAATATGTAACTTTTACTGACAGCTGCGCGTGTCTAATTAAAGGTAATTATCTATAATTAAAAAAACAGAAAGTCCAATTAATCAGAAATGTACAGTTTTTATTGTAATAAATGATAATCTAAAATTTTTATGCATATTTTATATTCGATTCATGTGAAATAATAAAAAACTTGAGAGAATGCTTTTGAAAATAAATCAACCCATAAACAAATCCATCTTGCATCAATTTATTAGTCGTAAATTTCAAAGACAGGGTTGATTCCTGTCATGATTTCCGTTGTCCCATCCATATGCACGGTAGTTTTCGCAACGTTAAGTTTCTTCAAATCCATTTTTACTAATGGACACCATACGTCATGGAAATCTTGAAAATTCATGCTTCATGTCCTTTAAAACAGTAAAAAATTGAATGTGAGGGATACAAAAAAAGGATATCAGACTCATTGTCCAGAGATGGCTTCGGCTTAGCAGATAAGCTCAGTCCGTTCATTATTTCCTAGCGTAGCGTTCTCTTTAAGCAATCCATAAATTTTCGTAGCGCTTTAATCTGATCTCCAACACATACCTCATTTCAAACAATAAACTCATCCATCTGGAGAAGCACTAACTTCGTTATATGTTCTGCTGAAAAATTGAAGTCTGCAACGACACTGCTTTTCTGCCAGTTAACCACCTGAATTCATGCTTATCAGACAGTTTTCTAATTGAGAAATCCACGCAGCACCTCCGATGCTACTGGAGTTTGTGCATCCAGCAGCAAAGGGTAAAACGAACGATCGCCAGAACGTGGGAATTCTCTGGTTTTTTATTTCACAGCTTTTTCTGCAACGTCTTATTTGAAGAAATGGTTAAGCAGTCTCGTAAGCCTTGCCATTTGTTATTTGGGGCAATGTACTATGCAAGATCTGCATTGCAAGTTCTCAAACTCAAGCTTAATATATACCTTCAATTTATCATTGTATTCAACAAGCAGTTGCAGCTAGGTGGCAGAATGCTGCTACCCTATTGTTTTCATGCGGTTGAAGAAGGATTAAAGCAAAATCGTTACCAGCAATGGAAAGAGCGGCTTCAAATCGTATATGGTTCATAATATCAACCTTTATCAACCGCATTTTATAGTGAAAATCATTTTTTCCATATATCCTTATGGAATGGTGGGTAGCAGAATTTGCCTACCTAGCTGCAACTGACAAGCAACCCGGTATTGCCATTTAACTGTGTCAAGATGGGACGCAGCTAGTTACTTGAACACATAAGAACGTGACTGAAAACCGCGTGCATAAATCAGAAGATACATTTTCAGTTACATT
Source organism: Orchesella bifasciata (assembly GCA_034697805.1). Taxonomy (NCBI): domain Eukaryota; kingdom Metazoa; phylum Arthropoda; class Collembola; order Entomobryomorpha; family Orchesellidae; genus Orchesella; species Orchesella bifasciata. Next base: position 4,666 of record JAQGAP010002754.1, on the reverse strand, counting down.
TTAGTCATGCAATTCAATGTGCTTTGAGGTTTTAAACATTTCATAATTGTGACAAAGAACAAACCGATCTTCGTGCTTAAGCCTTCTTTTTGATGAAATATGTGACACATGTTTGTTTGCATAATATCATTCGAAAAGCTAAGGGCAATAATTTATCTCATCTCGTTCCATTTAGCGTACTACAGAGCACTCTACTTGACATGATTACGAAGTTCTCATTCATAAGTATGATTGGGAACGAAAATATACGTTTCATTCTTTCATTCAATTAAAATTCATTGTAAACACAAATATCAAGGTATCGCTTTTTTGACATTATCAACAGACAGACGAGAAGTATGAAATCAACTTTACTTTCATGAGAATAAATACGAAATGGATTCTGGTATAACCAAATACAATTTGCAGACAGCATTTTGAAGGTATATTGTCATTTTCTGCTACGTGCAGCATTCCAATAATGGAAAAACTCAATGTGTTGGGTACAACATTCTGGCACATTCTTTCCTTCACGTACCCATTTATTTATCTCTATTTCTGTTTTGTACATGTTGGGAATTGTGCTTAAAATTGATAATACATTTTCGTAAGTATAAAGGATGGGATTATTGAAATTAGTGCAGCTGCAAATGGACCAGCTTATCCTAAATGCAAGAATTTAACACAATATGAGGTTTAAGAACATTCGCTTACTTAAAAAAGGATCCTCTTCAATTTATGGATGTTTGGGGTACGCACATTCTACGTTGTCAATGTGTTTACAGAAATAATGTACAGCAAAATAATCCGAAAGGTAAGGAAATACTTAAAACCTTTTGCTGCTTTGAGGTTTGAGGGCGACAGTAGCGGGCATATTAAAAACGTTGAATAAACTACACTGGGTACTTTTTTGCTTAGTTCAAAATGAATGCTGGAAGTTAACAAAAATGTTTTAGTAAGCCAGAGCTGTGTGTTACCTATTTCAACTCAACAACAATTAGAAGGGTTTTGTAGCTACAAGTCTCATTGAACGTCCAAAACATTACGTTGTACATATTTCAGTCTGTGGGCTCAAGTAAGGCCCCTCTAACTGCAGCTGAAGTCTAGAGTCTAGACTAGACCTTTTTTTGGAAATTTATGAGAACAATGTGCGACGTCCAACGTGATATTTTACAATTTACTCGCAACGTAATGTATTACATTAATAAAAAAATAAATGGTGAGTACCTATGTAAAATATCGTTTTCTGTCACAGTCGAGAACTATTCCTCTTCCAGGATTCAATAGAATTTTGAGACTCGACCTGTTCAGTTCTTCACCAAGAAACTCGTAAACTTAGAAGTTGACATCACTTGTTTCCAATTACTTTAAAAATTCCAAAACACAGTTGCACCATGGAAAAATTATATGTCGAGTTTAGTTCCGTCAAGAAAATGAAGTTGGATGTGGAGCAGTGTTCCACAGAAAAGGAGGAACCCATTTTGGTAGAGAAACCCACTCAAAACATTACCTTCAAATCGCCAAAAACTGAGCCGATGCTGACTCCTGAGGTATGCTTTCAAACCTTCATATCACAGTCTGAATCACTCAATTAAACCAATAGTAATGATGAATCTTATTAATTTTGCAGGCCTGGGACCAAATCTTTCGAGGCTTTTCGGGTAGCGACTTTCTTTCTGTCATTAATGCGGCTCCCGAATGGAATCATCTTTTGGGCTCAAAGAAGACCACTGAACTCTTCCCAAAGGTAATTATTCAACCATGGCAGTAGTTATAGTTACCTGGAATAAATGATGGAAAGGATATGATATTGTTATAATTCTTGCAGATTATTCCTCATCTTCTTCCGTATCTGGAACTTAATGAGATGCTGGCTTGTCGCGGAGTTCAGTTAGATTCCAAAGACGCCATGGACAAGTTTCTGGAGATACTAAGGCTATCCGATCAAGTCATCAGTTCCAACTACGAATCCTCCCTTCTTCGGAAAATGGAACCGATTCTTGAAAACTACAGCTTCGGGATAGACTCCAGAGAGGAAATTGATAAGTTCGACAAAGCTCTCGCTCTCGAGACGAAGGCTCCTTGTTACAATCCATTTCTGACTCGGACCCTTTCTGTCACTAATTACTTTGAAGCGGAACCTATTGTCGCAATGAGTGAGTTTTTAGCCCGCTATGGAGCTCACCTTCGGGTTTTCAACTTCACCTTTTCCGAGAGAGTGGACAGAAACGGCGCAGCCATTCTAAGAGGCTACTCAAGTCTCCTTCCCAACCTCAAGGTTCTCAAAGTCTACCAGGAGATAGCTGGAGAGCGCAATTTCAGAATCAGGGAGCTTCCGCCTTTAGAGCATCTCAGCACTTTGAAATTTTGTAATTCCAGCGCACCCTCCGTCACCACCAAATTAATTCAAAGGTATGGCGCTCAACTCACCTCGCTTTGGGTTTCTGGCAGCTGGATCAAATCTTCAAGTATCGAGGAAAGCAGTTTCAAAGCCTTACTTCCAAACCTGAGGAGACTTCGTGTTGAGAATGTGGATGAAACAGTTTTGGAGAAATTGTCAGTTGTGGACTGGCCACTGGAAGCCCTCCACCTGAAGCCTAAAACTTCTATGTTTGATAAGCGCGAGCTGCTTCTGGCGACTGTCGAGAACTTCAACAAGTCACTTAGCCAGCTGGAGCTGAGTCTTAAGAAAAATTATAACAGAGCTCGCAATTCTAACTTTGACACGGAGGAGCGAATTTCCATTGAACAGAAAGAGGATGAAGAGGCCATGGTTATGGCTGAATCGGCTTTCAAGCAGTCAACCAAGATGGAGAAGCTTGTGGCATATTGGAAAACTGCTGCTGGGAACTACCACGAAATCAAAATCGTCAAAACTCGCTCGGATAACTCAGTTGAAAAAAATCAATACAAGGTTAAGATTCTCCGTGCCCCATGCCCCAGAGGACGACGTGCCTGATTGAAATTCATTCAGAATCAAAGTTTAACAAAAATTAAATGTAAATATGTTGAACAAATAGTTAAGCAAATCAATAAGCATTTGAGATGCTGCATGTCAATTAAAAAATACACGAATCGTTTATATATCAAATATCTAGGTTTATTGGTATTATCAATTTATCCAATATAATGTTCAATTTGTAATGTAATTTACTCTACAGCTCTAGATTATATAATTGCGATTTATGTTATTTCAAGTTGTTACTACGATTTCATTTTCAATTACTCTAGAGCTTAATATTACAAAAGTTTTTTTTTTCAAGTTATCACGTTTCATGACCGATTTTGAGAAGTCTAGGTTGTTCTTCTTAGTCCAAATACAACCATTTCCAACTTAGCAAAAGCTACGGCTTTAATATCCTCTTCAAATCCGGTTCATATTGGTTTAGCTTATCAGTTGAGCTTGTTCCCGTGATCACAGAAAACCCATCTTCGAACTTAGCCTCCGACTTGACCTTATCTATCAACTGGTGGAATCAGAATTTCAAAAAGTCAAGCTGTTCGAAAGTTATCATGTTGACAGACCGACGACGACGACAGATGCGATACTATGTGTCTAGAGCTGACGATATGATAGTAGTTTAAATTAATGCGATGGTTAACTAGGCTGTAAAGTGGATGAAATTACGAGATAGTGGGTTTGTAAAATAGGCTTGAATATGATTGGAATAAAACAAGCTGAACTATAAGTCAGGGTTATATCAATCGTCTGCAAATTTGAAGGTCTAGTACATATATTTAAATCAAGGGGTGTCACAAAATTTTTACATTTTGCCCTCCGTGCGGTGTCAAGTCATTTTCGGTCAATGTTTTAAATCAACAATAATAATTAATAAACCTTTATTACAATTTTATTACGTAATTTGTGGCTTGGGACTCATAAATCAAATCTTCTATAAAATAGCTTTCATTTGATGCACCACAACACAACTATGTCATTTTTACGTGACCCTTGACCTAATTCGACTGCCCGACTGCATATTTAAAATCAGCACTACAGTAGATTTCGAATGATATATCACAAGCCATGTTAGTCATTAGAAACACTTAATCGTGCTTTTCGAACCTGTTTGAAAGTACTGATTTAAATTTGAAGTGCATATTTGTAATCATCACTGCAGTAGCTTTCGAATGATATATCACAAGCTATATGTGACGCTTATAGTGTTGCTCATCTGCAGACATTTCGTGTAAAAACTATGCAGGTTTCAGCCGTCTCGAGTAACATATTACGATACTTTATTAGGGTTTTTAAAATGTATTACCAAATGTCGGCCCTTAAAAACTACTTTGTGACAGCCCTAGCTTTGTGTTCAATTTTAGCAAACGTGCATAATTTTCCGGCTCAAATATCAACCATGACCATTCTTTGTGTTTGTCGATCGTTGCTTTTTCCAACGGAAAACGTATCATCGGCAGTGTTGCTACTCCGCCAACTATTTTCTAGGCTGTTACTCAACTTATGATTTGGTAACATCTTTATTACTTCCAATATAAGTATTCCCAGCGCAAGGCCCAGTAATGTAGCCGAAATAACAAAAGTTCCAGTAAATGCTGATACTTTAGTGGCAGATTGCTCATTTAGTTCTTCTGCTGCAGTACTAGGCGTATAAAATCTGGCAAACAAACTTTCATTGCTGACTCCTAATCGGTTGTTTCTATTTAATTTCTGCATAGATTTCACCCT
>JAQGAP010002753.1:0-14209 GCA_034697805.1 Orchesella bifasciata | reverse complement strand
GGGATCTTGTAGGATCCTACAGTGCTCAAGTTGGTTCAATATTTCCTATAGGATCCGACTTAAAATTTTTGGTGGGGAATATACCTAGATAGACAGATAGATATAGGTTTTTATTATCAAGATTGATTGGCCGCAGCTCTTTACAACCAGTAGTTCATTCAATTTATGTTTATTTTGTAACAGATTATAAATTTAGACATAGGTTTCTTTCTTTTAGCATTAGGTTTACATAAATTGCAGTGTTTCTGAGCTTTTCTTTGTTCACAACTCATTTATTAATTTAGGCAGATCATACTCATTTAGGAATTTTTCCATAATATCAATCGGAAATTTTGCTTGCTTTCCAATAAACAACATATTATAATGTTTGAGTATTTACCAAGAGAGTTCATGAGTATTTTTATATGAATGAACATGAAAAAGTTCTGCTCTTTTTATCTGTCCTTGCATCAACACAAATTAAAACAAGAAAATTTTCATAAGCTAATACTGGTTTTCTGGGTGTTGAGGGTAGTACGCTAGTTCCAAATTTAAGCTAAAACAAAGTTCATTCGCTTAAGTAAGATTCTTTTCATGCAAATCCAAATGAAATTATCTAAAATTATAACATTAAGTTTATAACTTGCAACTAACTATTGCTACACATAGCGGGATATTTACAGCCAATGACGCAAGTATTCCCAATAACTTACTCGTTTTAAAATTATAAGGACAATTTTACTCAATTGTGTATTTAATTTTGTCTTTCATTTATTGACTCCTATAACACACAATATTTGTACTAAAGCATTGAACCTTTGCAATTTCAAACTGAATATTGCACACGTTCTTTTATCCATGTAACTTATTAGAGCGCAATGTAGGAAATCTAGAGGATAAGGTAAACATTGTTTCCCATGCTCTGCAACGAGCTTGCTCTTTTCGCATGAATGAGAAAAAGTTCACAAATTTATTAATATAAGAAGGAGGCCCCATTTTAATCTGAAATATAAACTGGTACAGGTGAGCTCAGAGACGTTTCATTCGTAATATAGGTTATAAGACATTACGGAAAATCCGGCAGTCTAATTGTAGGTAATAGTTTGTACTCTCATGAAGCTTCACAGTGATAGCATCAGCTCAAAACTTGTTGTGAGAGAAGGTCAAGTTTTTTTCACAAAATCAACACAAAATTTCTTCAATGAAATCATCAAGTTTCAGACTAAAATTCAACCTCGAAGAAGCCAATTTGATATCGCTTCACTAATTTGATTTGTGTAGTAAGATGCTGAACTGTGTAGTTGTTATTTTGCAAGCCCTTTGGCTCATTATTCGAAACCCGTTGTTTACCATAGAGTGTGTAATTGCTCCATTGTGGTTCAACATATTTGGTATTCCGGATATGGAGGAAGAACCTATTTCCGGAAAAATTGCAATCGTTACTGGGAGCAATTGTGGGATTGGAAAACAAGTCGCCAAAGAGTTTGCTGAGAGAGGAGCTACCGTAATTTTAGGTAAAATTGATAGTATTGGAAAATATATGAATACAAGCGGTTGAGCTAATTTTTTAAAAATGTTACTGTAGCTTGCAGAAACCTAGTTGCTGGACGGCAGGCAATAGATGAAATAAAATCTTTGAATGCACAAGCAAAATTAGAACTTTATGAACTAGACCTTGCGAACCTTTCATCAGTACGCAAATTCGCATCAGAAGTAAAATCTTGCTATCCTCAAATCCACCTATTGGTCAACAACGCCGGGGTTTGTTCATTCAGCGAAGAGCTGCAAAAAACTGTGGATGGATTCGAGCTTCACATGGGCGTCAATCATTTGGGACATTTTTTGCTTACTAATCTTCTCATGGAAAACCTAAAAGCTGGAGTGCCAAGCAAGGTAGTTACGGTATCTTCTACAGCGATGCTCCTCTCGGATTTGAGACTGAATGACATGATGATGGAAAAGTCTGAAAATCCTACACTTTCCACTGGATTATCCAGACTTCCTTATAACAACTCTAAAATGGCCAATGCGCTCTTTTCATTGGAGCTTGCTAGAAGGTTGGAAGGCACAGGTGTCAATACTTATTGCGTTTGTCCAGGACCTGCAAGAACGGAAGTCTGGAGGGATGCGAAAGGTTTTGAAAATTTATTAGTGAGAATTTCCATTGGATTCGCAGGCTTTCCAGTCACTAAGGTAGTTCTTCAAGAGGAGAGTTTCAATTAAAACAAATGCGTCACATTTTATATAAATATATCTATTTTCTAAAGGGTTCGTTGGGTGTTCGCTACTGTGCTTTGTCCAGTAAATGCAAGGATGAGAGTGGAAAATTTTATCGGTTTGGAAAAGTGTATAAGCAAGCTAACCGGAAACTAAACGTGCAAGATGCTCAAGAGCTGTGGGAACTAAGTCAGGAACTGGTTCTTCTCTAGTTATACAAAGGAACGTGAAGAATCCAGATTCTATTTTACAGAGAGTTAAAAACAGATTTTAGATATTCTCTTATCTTCTGTGCCAATACCAAAAAAGACAAAACAACCGAAGTAAATACTTCGACCTTGTATATTAAAAATGTTTTAGTTATTATTAAATTTCAAATGTTGTACATTAAATCGTTATAGGCTTGCTGTAGTCTTTATTTTATTTTTCATAACTAAACTGCTTGAAAATCTTAGAAATCTAAAAATGATGCAAGTGTAGAGCTTAGGAAATGTAAAATGGTAATATTTATTTAGTCACTTCATTTATTACGTAAATGGATTCATTGTGATTATGTGTGTACGTTGGATTGCAACAAGAAAAATTTTTAAATTGGACATTTGAAACAGATTTAAACATGTTGACATGTAAAAAAATTTAAGTTAATTCAATTGTCATAATACAGGAAGGGATACTACTAATAAAACCCTAAAACATTTCCAGTGTATTAAATGGAAATAAACTGATGTTGATTCAAAACATTGCCGAAGGCGGTGGTTGTTATTCAATGAATTGGGATTTAAAGGGAGGACGACAGGGTCAGGTTTCATTTTCCGTAAGGTAGTTGCTGAGCTGAAGCGGGAGCTGACAGATCTGCATCCGCTCGGTGTTGAGGAGCTGCGATTCCCTACAAAAAAAGCAAAACCAATTATTGTAAGCTTATATGATATAAATTGTCAATATTTATTCGACGATTCAATATGAAAGGTTTACCAAGCAAGCTACCAAGAGAAGAATCCCTGCTAATCCGAAAATATTCATGGTTTTGATTTGCTTGATCCGTCAATAGCTGATTACTGATACTTACTTACAAACCTGATTAATAAAGTTTTGATGGTGCCAGGGCAAGTCGAGCGCTGTTTGTAAGGCTGTTTTAGTGCATTAGCCTACTTGATAATGTCTAAAGTTTATAATGGGTTTCTCGTGTCAGCAATCGTAATGGATCACAAACTAATTAAGCTTGCACCAGCATACTAATCATAAAAAATTAATGAACATGAAGGTAGTTGCGGATCCACACAATGATTCATTAAATGACATGCTAAAAGCAATGACGTAAATTTACGAAACAAGTAAATTAATTACCAAGATGTACCAATCATGATAAGGTTGCACCACATGCATATTTTGATGTGTAAAACAAAGCAAATGATCTCAATAATCAGAATCATATATTATCTTATGTGTAATAAGATTTTGTAGGATGCTGTAATGTGTTGAAAGAAAAATAATGATGATGTCATTAGGTTTTAAGTGAGCGAGTACCCTTGTCGTTGTGTTTTTTTATGAATCTGACAATTTTTGGAGTAAAAACCAACAAAATCGTGATTGCCTTTAATATTGTAAGTCAACATGATTTTTCAATCATTTATCATGTTTGATGGATTGATCTTAAGCTATAAATTATTCGGGGGGAAAATGAGATGAGCCATTATGAAAATATTGGACTTACATCGAAATAACAGACCTGACAATTCCCACCTGGCTGTGGTACGACGGTATTACTGGTGTGGAAGTGGGTTTGTTTATTAGCATGAAAATAATCAACACATATAATATCCATATTTTGAAGTTCAATGAGCAAGGTACCCCCCATCAATACCCAAACATTGTCCCGTAATCTGAGACGTTGCATTGGATGAAAGGAAAAGAATGGTATTGACCACGTCACTCAAAGGCATCCACAGCGTCTGAGTTGGGGTTCTGCTTAGCAATCGATCATGATGCGCTTGCATTTTCGCTTTACCCTCCGCATCATAAGAATCAGTAGAACTCATGTCCGTCCGAACTGACGCTGGATTCACGGAATTCACACGAATTTTGTAAGGTCCCAACTCCATTGCCAAAGACTTGGTGACCATGTCCAGTGCTGCTTTTGTGCAGGAATAGATACCAATTCCGAGTGCTGGTCGTTGCGCATTCTGTTAAATTTAATTTCTTTATATTTTATGTGCTGAAAAGAAATTTGAGAATGAGAAAAGTCTTCGAAACTTACGATAGAAGAAACGTTCACAATAGAGCCACCTTTTCCCCTCTCAATCATCTTTTTTGCCACGATCTGGCTGACAATCAAAGCAGCCTTCACATTAACGCCGAATTGTCTGTCAAAAGATTCTGGAGAAACTTGCAACATTTCAGATGGCTCTATAATCCCAGCGTTATTGATAAGACAGTCCAGAGTTTCAATTGGTTCCAGGGCTTTCCTGATCTCCTCTGGGTTGGAAAGATCCACACTAATTGGGATTACATTGGGAAATTCCTCCTTGAGTGTCTTCAAATTCTCAGGGTTTTTGGAGACAGCGTAAACTGTGGCTCCACGAGCGTAAAGCTGAGCCACAACCGCTCGTCCAAGTCCTTTATGGGCAACAGAAAAGTTAAAATTGAAATAAGCGACTTCATATCTAAAATATTTATTTTACAGGAAATGAATGGTTTACCTCGACCAGCTCCAGTAACAAGGCATTTCTTTCCCTTAAAATCAGCTTCAGTCATTTTATTAAATTCTAAAACCCTACAATAAAATAACAATCCGGTCTCTTTTTCAACAAGAACAGATTGAGTTTTCAGCTGGCTTCTTTGATGATACGTGACGAGGATATGAGAGAAATTGTCCTTGAGTTTTTCTGTGAGCATACGTGGTGTAGAATAAACATGCTCATGATTTTGATGGTAAACCTATCAAACAGTATCGTATGCCATGTACCTTGTGTTTGTACTCTTCATAGATTAGAACAGAATGAGACAACGTGAAATTAAACCTATGTAAACTATCATCGGAGTAGCAGCAAGTGCTGCTGAAAATCATACGCACCAGTACCGTTCCTTGCAGTCCATTTATGCATGTGATACGGAATATAATATTGAAAAGGTTTATTCACCAAGTATTTATATTGATAAATATAATTCTATTCTGGTTTCTATTTGGAAGTTTGACGGATAATGACAGATGACAGACACTAATTGAAAACGGCTTCTTCAACTTGAATTACAATTCACGACAAATTTCAGATAAGTATCAAATTACTTTTTTATGATTGCGGAACCTCGCCATTCTGAAATTACAGTCAAGAGCATTTTGCGACTTGTTAGAGATACAATTCAAAAGGTACTAATTAATTTGATGTTTTGAAAAATTATTCTGCTAATCAAATTGTGAAAATTGAAATTTCACTGACCAAACTTTTCCAAACGCTGATGTAAAACTGGCTTTTTTATGCAAAAATAGATGTAACAAGAGATAAAAAATGGCAGCTGAAGTTCTGAATAACCTTAGTAATTACGGATTGAAGCATTGAAGTCTGCAAATTTTCCAACTCGGGTGTAGTTCAGGAATCTCAGTACTTTAATACAAGCATAATATCCGTCCATTACAACTTGCATGGGGTAACAACCTCTTTGTTGCACCAATTATTATGTTAATGAAAATAGCTCAAAAATAAAGTGTGAGGAAGTTGCAGGTATGTCTGTTGGATTCGACGCGTAAAAATTAATCGGAAATAACTCTCTCCAGAAGAAGTCAAATCTGTTTTTTAAAAGTATCGAAATTCTATTACAGAATTACAAAGATTGTTTATGTCATAACTTTTGTATACTTTTGTAAAGTCCCAAATAGATTAATACGATTGCGTTGTTTCGTAAGTGGAAGATGATTTTTTTAAATGCTGTATACACGGACAACAATGACATTGAAAACCAATTATTTAAAACTTGATTATGTTCATCCAAATAGATTCAATTTTTTGTTTTGTTTTAGTCGTGGCCCAAAGCATTAATTCGGTTTCCATTTTGTTGTGGTTTATTTTATGATTTTGAATCTCTCCCCATGTTGTTTTGTTCGGATACAAGTAATGGTTTTTTCATTCCTAATATATTTTTATTATGATATTTATTATGATTATGAGGAATCAAATTATATTCCTATACATTGTTCGGGGGCTGTTGGCCTAAATAAACAAACTAAGCTCAAAACTCTTTAGTACTTGTCTTGTTTACAGCAAAGCTTTTAATTTAAATTTTGATTAACCAATTAAGATTAAGTCAATGATTTCAGTATACAACATATTTTTATAAGTTGTTTTCTCTTGACTTAAGCTACAAAATCAAACGATAAAGATTTATGATTAACCTCGGTCAATTTATAAGCAACAATCAAATCAAAATAAAACAAACAATTTTACAGCAAATATTTTTCATGATTATTAAAGTGAATGATAAACTTAAATATGTCTATTCATATATGGTAGGTATCATTCATAGTTAGTTACAAAACCACTACTAGTACTAACCAATTAAAATGTCGTACATAATTTGGAAGGGATGTTATTTGACCCATATTCAGCTTTCTATTTAGTCAACTCGAATGAAAATATATTCTTCAGACTTAAGGGAACTCCGAGCATGACTACTATTAGTACTTTACCTTAACTTAAATTTTAACTTTAACCTAAACTAAAAGGCCTTTATCAAATATCCGCCTAGCCATAATTATCAATTTGGTAGTAGCTCGTTTCGTACTTACCTAAGTTCAAAATAGTTAGTAAAATTTAATTCCTGCAAAAACGGGCACAAAATAGAGATCAAAATATTTTTACTACGACTTGAGCACTGAAGTTCAACAACTTTTCAACGCTGCTGCAATTTAATATTTAATTTTAATCCCTCGCATACTTATTCGACAAAAGTGCAATGTATGGACCATCATTTGTAGGAATAGGAAATCTTCTGCATTGTGATAACCTTGAGGTAGCTTCGAAAACTTGAATTCCCTTTTAAAAATGATAATGTTAATTTATAAATTTTATTTGTCTAGCTAATTGAACATGCGCTTCAACTACATGAACGGCTTTCCAAATATACCTGCCCTCCATCCATACTCTATTGGGACGCTATGGAAGCCAAAACAGGTGGAAATGCTTGGAAGTACCGTCTACTACCACAAGCCAAATTGTGGGCATTCGGGCTCATCAATATTTGTGTTGGCATAATTTTCTCAGCATGGCTTACTCTCACTTGCTCGCTTTCAACTTCACCTTGTGGAGTACCTAAAGAAACGCTGTCCACATTTTTCATATTTTCTGTGATGAGCATGATGTGTCTGGGAGGAAACCTTGTGCTCCTTCGCTCTCCGGAGGAGTTTCCTGCCACCTTCAACAGTCTACATGCTTACGGAAAATATCTGTCACGCGAAATGAATAATAGTTTGCCAAGCAAGCAAACAAAAGCAAATACGAAAAAGCGAAATCGAATCAATACTAAGAAAATCAAATCAAACATACGTGGACTCTTTGCTATCTGCATGACGCTCCAATTCAATTTCATTCCGATTCCTCTAACTCTGACGGGAATGTACCTAAAACTGGACCCGCTGTACTGGATAATGCATCAAATTTCGAATGCAGTTGGCATAGAAAATTATTCAATACCAGCGGCAATGCTTTTCATGCCACTTCGACCACTTATAATGTACCTACAAGTCTGCGAGGTGTATCGGTTAATGACCATGATTTGTCTGTTCACATTATTTGAAGCCGATCTCTACCTCGCATGTTTGGATTACAGCAACAAGAAACCGCTTGGGTGGCAATCCTTTCAAGCATATCAAACGGTAAGGAAAATAAGAAGCAAAAACGAGAAAAGCTGTGGACTGATCACGTCAATAAATTTGGCGGGCAGCTACATTTTCCTGGTCCTTGCGCATGCAATGTGTGTTTTTGGAAAGAAAGTTCTGCCACCCGTAATGCATACAGCTCTGCTTGTAACCGTCCCGTTGGTGGATTTAAGTCTACATATTTTCCTGAAGGCAGCCACCCAAATCTATGATGACAGTAACAGCATGATTTCAAAATGGAGGATAGACTTTGTCAGGATTGATGATGCGTATGAAAGAAAATGGGCTAGGAAAACTATTGCTGCCCTAAAACCCATAGCGTTCCGATGTGGGGATGTTGGAGCTTTGATGCAGGAATCGATGTGGAGGTTCTGGAAATCAATCTTCGATGGATTTTTCGATGTCATTTTGGCATTTCAATAAAAAAGCTTACACTTAGTTAAACTTAAGCTTTAAAATCACATTGTAGTTACGAATACCACATACAAATAATGTGTAATGTTTTTGGATGGAGTTCTGTGTGTTTAAATGATTCGTTAATATTATTGTAGAGTTTTGAAGTTTAATCCTTAGATAATCAAAATTCTGATTTACATTATATGGCACGATGGACGTCTTAGGATGCACGTTGTTATTTCAAATATTAGACTGTATTCCTTACAAGGTTTTATTATGAAACATTAACTAAAAATATTAGTACACAATCATACGAATATATTCAAATTTACTAATTATTTACAACTCAGTATACATTTAAGATCATACATATAATAGAATTATTATAATAAATATTGCGTCAGCCTTCTGTAACGTAATGCACTTGTACATAAGAATTGCACTTGCACTTTAAATGAAACCATATAATTAAGAACATTGTGGCTACTACCACCTTTCACTCAATCGTGTATTTAAAATAATAATTATATATTTAATTTTCTTAAATTTTTAACTCTAGTTCTACTCAAAGTATTTGAATTCCAACACAATCCTACATCCTTCAAAAAATGTTCCCATTATGCTTAGGATTGTTGCATAGTTGACAATGCTGCAAACACGCCAATTAACAGAAAGATAATGGTTATGCAAAACCACTAATTGAATCATCGAATTAAACTGCACTAACGTTAAGGATAATAAAACAAATAAATCTATATCCCAGGTTCTCATTCCTAGTTAATTTTATTCTTTTTTGTGGTTTGATTATTCTTTAATACAGCGAAAATAATTTATGCAGACTAGGCAATTAACCCATAAGAAGCAAATTGACGATCTGACCAAAACAAAAATTCAACATTGCGATTGGTGTAAATTTGTCAACAAAATTTACTTTTCCAATGCAAACTTTCAGAGCTCGGAAGGACCAGGAGTAGCGCGCAATCAGCTTCCTATTCCGAACACCTTGTATTTTACTGGGAAGTACTTGCTTGGCATAATCCTGCAAAAGTACCGACTGTCGATATAGTCCAGCAAATGTTCCGAAACAAATAATAATCACCAGCAGAGCAAGAAGCACAATGCAAGAAAAAAACAGAACGTGGGCCATTGATATCTGAGAGCCTTGGGAAATCAGTGCATAAACGCTGACAGTAAAAACAAACACGACCATATTCATAAGCGCTACAATCTGCACATCTTGCTGAATCCAGTTGTAAAATCGAGTCAGAATTTGTATTTGTCTGCAAATTAGAACCGTGGAGATCTTAAAATTTTGCTGATTTGTTGATGCATCAAGTTCCGTTCGGAGCCATTTGGTGAACTGTTTCAAGCAGTAGCTTTGAAGGTAGGCTAGCTCAAAAACTTGGAATATGAAGACTCCTTCCATGTCTGCGTTCAGCCAGTCGGAAAATGTAATTAGAGAAGCTAAACCAATCAAAGAGGATGTTGTCCAATCCAATTCCCCATCCAATCCAGTTGCGCATTCTCCCAGTAGTCGATAACCGAATGTAGCCGAAGTACAAGGATTCAACCAGCGTTGTACGGTGTAAGAAGCGACCAGAATCGGCATTCCAAAAATTCCACTCAGCTGGCAGAATTGAACTACGTATTTCTCTACTCGATTTCTATCCCAATTTTGATTTCCAGTCGTGATAATTTGTTGTTCCTCAAATTTCAGAATCAAGTTTAGCAGCTCAACTACAAGGTGACGTTGCTTTAAATATGTCCACTTCATGATGAGAAATGTTGTAATGGCAATGGCGCACAACATACTTTCCAAAGTTGTTAGGAGACTTTCCCTAGCTCGACTTTCAAAGAATTGAAACCATAAAATTGCAAGGTAGACGCAGGAAATTGAAAATTTGCACCATTGCCAACGAATTTTATAATCCGATGAGGCGGCAACTTTTAAAGTGGGGGTTCTATTGAGTTTGATCGGAGTTGTTCCAAAATATTCGAGTGTGTTCAGGTGAGCGTTGAAACCCAAAATTAAATTTTCAGAGAGAAACATGGCGTGTGTTTCCGCTTGTGCAGGATGACTAAATATAATCGTAAACGGAGCGTGTTTTATGGACTAACTAATGTATGGTTTGTCTCTGGTTGTAGTATTTTTGTCAATATTTTTCCTAATCTTTGACGTATATGGTCACGTTTGTTTACGTAAGGCATGTATTAAAAATTAAGTCTTACGAGACTCTGGAATAATTAACGATGATTGAATAACTAACGAGGGAACAGTCAGACATGGCTATGATGGAACTGGCTGAAACTGTGCATGAATGTATGTAATCTCTATGGCTACAGATCTCTGAGTTACCGTCATGGCAACTTACTGCCAATGCGTTGGTATTGCCATACTAATAGCTTGCAAGAGCACATAAATAAACCAAATCTGTGTTAAATGCCGTATATAGCCGTAATGAGTACATCTCAATAATCATGCATCAAAAGTTTTGATTAAATGTTATTTTGGTAATTTTTTGCGATTTTTTACTTTTAAACGCGTTGATATTAACTTTCTCCAGGTTAATTCTCATAAGGAAACTGAACCCCAAGATCGAAAAGTTTCGAAACTCCGAAATGTGTGGCCATAGAGTAAAAACCTTTCAAAAATCATCATCAAATAACATCAGCCAAATCCATCACAAACATGTCTAACCTCTCCCTCGTAAGTACTACATCAGTTGTTTAGACGAATTGGATTTCATGTCTCATTTTATATTGTGGTCATCATCAGTGAGTAGTCACACACGATTTGACAATAAATCTACGACGACTTACATAATTTGCAAAAGAAAACTATTATATCAGATATCAACAAGATTTTTACGGCTGTTAGATAAAAATGGATAGATTCGTAGGTTCTATAAACTGGCAAAGAATGCACGTCGTAGTTGTAAAGTTAATATTTCATGTCTTTGAGTCCTAATCTGAAACGGTAAAAGAGCCTTTAAAAACTGCCAAATTACAACATGTTTACTTAAGAGGCAGAAAATGTTATTGAATCCGATGCCATAAAGCAAGGTATGGATTACAAGCACGCGAAAAGGGGACACTTTTGATGCCTTCAGTGTCACTTTGTGTATTCACATGTGGAATGTTCTAGTCCATTATTTATTTTAGAAAACAATCGATTTCCATGCCCAATACACCTCAAACAATGACTGCTCACTTTTGCCGAAACATGGCTTCTACAGTTTTACTACAAATAATTGAGATTATGCCTTTATGGGACATTGTTGATGATAACGTTGAAATTGTATCACGCATCATAATGAACTAGAACGCGGGGTAAACTTTTTATACCCCATTGAAGATCATTGTGGTGTGTGATTGTAATATGAAAAAACGTATAGCATATTCCCCCAACTTAACTTTTTTTCAATATTTTTATTGACTATATAAGGTACTCATCGTAAAACAAAAAATATCCCGACCCCAAATGAGAAATAGAATTTACGACGTGACTTCATCCACTTTCGTGAATACTATAGCCGATCCCTTACTATGAAACGTTTTCCTCTATTTATTTATAAAAATCCTTACTCGTCATTTATTGAATTTATTCAGACGAAATTAATTTACAACGAGATATTTCTAAACATTTTTTTTCATATGGTTTGAGAGTGACTTTTCCCAGTAAAACCAGTATTCACAATTTATTCATACTTATATATTATACCACGATAATATGCAAATGAAAATATAAAAATGCGGTGTCACATGTTATTATTTCCATGCTATATTTTATTTTATATTTTATTAATACTGGTGTGGCATTTACCGTTATGCAAGACCTGCTTTTCAATACAACTACGTAATTTTTTATGGTGAACTAATAATATCAATGTTTTTTTCAATTATCCCATAAGAAGCAAATTGACGATCTGACCAAAACAAAAATTTAACATTACGATTGGTGTGAATTTGTCAACAAAATTCACTTTTCCAATGCAAACTTTCAGAGCTCGGAAGGACCAGGAGTATCGTGCAATCAGCTTCCTATTCCGAACACCTTGTATTTTACTGGGAAGTACTAGCTTGGCATAATCCTGCAAAATCATTGACTGTCGATATAGTCCAGCAAATGTTCCGAAACAAATTACAATCACCAGCAAAGCAAGCAGGACAATGCAGGAGAAGAAAAGAGCATGAGCCACGGAAATAAGGGATCCTTGGGAAATCAGCGCATACACACTAACCACGTACACAAACAAGACCATGTTCATTAGAGCTACAATCTGGATATCTTGCTGAATCCAGTTGTAGAGTCGGGTCAAAATTTGTAGCCGTCTGAAAATTAGCACCCTGGAAATATTAAAGGTTTGCGGATCTAATGCTTCAAGTTCAACTCGGAGCCATTTTGTGAACTGTTTCAAGCAGTAGCCTTGGAGATAAATAAGTTCAAAAACTTGAAATATAAATCCTCCAACCAAGTCTGCATTCAGCCAATCAGAAAGAGCAATAAAACAGGCTAAAATAATAAACGAGGATTTCCGCCAAGTCGTTGACGACCCATTTGTACATTCCTCTAGAAGTCGATAGCCCATTGTTGCAGAAGTGCATGGATTCAGCCAACGTTGAACGGCGTGGGAAGCTACAAGAACAGGCATACCGAAAATTCCACTCAACTGGCAGAATTGAACTACGTATTTCTCCACTCGATTAATATCCCAATTTTGACTTCCAGTCGTGATAATTTGTTGTTTCTCAAATTGCAAAATCAAGTTAAGCAGCTCGACGACGAAGTGACGCCGATTTAAATACGTCCACTTCAATATGATAAACGTTGTGATGGAAATTGCAATTAACATACTCTCTGAAGAGTTCAGGAGACTTTCCCTAGATCGACTTTTAAACAATTGAAACCACAAAATGGATAAGTAAACGATTGCAATAGATAATTTGCACCATTGCCAACAAATTTTTGAATCTGGACAAACGACAACTTTTAAAGTGGGACTCGTATTGAGATTGATTGGAGATGTTCCAAAATACTTTAATGTCTTTAGGTGGACGTTGAAGCCCAATATTAGGTTCTCCGATAGAAGCATGATTTTGAATTGTACAAGAGAGTCGAAAAAACATAAGTGGCTCGTTTCTGTCTGACAAAGCGATATATAAGATATTTCTTCCATTTCCATAATCTTTATCGTAAGTGTAGTCAAATATTTATGGCTCTCCTATGGTATTGGTATTTTTGTTGACAATTTCCATAATCGTTATCGTAAATGTGTTCAATTATTCATGGTATTTTGTCCATTCTGGTAATTCCTGACTCTGGGCAAAACAATAAAAGCCGCATTCCACACCAGTTTTCGCGGAAGGAGATTCCATATCTCGATATATATTACTGAGGCTATCTCAAGTGAGTATTAACCTACAATCTGAGAATATACATAATATTCGCATATTTGCGGAGAAAACATGATATAAGTTGTGAGCCCAATTTTTACCGATCGGTCGATAGATAAAGTTTGATAGATTAACGAGTTCTGCAGATTCGCAAAGGAGACACGGAGCTGTAGAAGATCAAGAGCTCTTAAGTATTTCGTATTTCCTTTTAGCCCTAATCTGAAACTGCTGACATATACAACAAGCAGATGTTAAGTATGCATACAAATTTATGATAATAATAATAATAATAATAATGTGTTTATTGTCATTCAGAGCCCTTCATTTACAAGGAAAATTATTCTGAGGAGACATTCG
>JAQGAP010002752.1:0-14210 GCA_034697805.1 Orchesella bifasciata | reverse complement strand
ATTATCATCGTGATGTGATCATATTTTTCTTCTCAAGATTTTGTAACTTGGATGCACTAACACCAACAACCAGCAGCGCATCTATCATAGACCAGCATCCAGACGGTCTGACATCCCATCAGGACTTTGCAGAATGCAAAAAAAAACCAAGCCCAAACTGCACGTTCTCAACTGCACAACGAAATAGTGATGGTTACTGGTTTGGAGGAGTCAAGTTGAGTTGGTTGAGAAAACTTCAGAATCAGCTTTGAAGATATCTATCTTGAGTCGAAGTTCACGAAGGAATTCCAATTTTCCAATATTATTATATGAAGGGGAAGAGAATGAAAGGAGCCATTCAAGTCAAACCCCGTTCCTTTTTTCTATCATATCAAATTCAGCTGTGAATAAAAACAGGCAAAGATCATCGGAGTCGGAGCATCCCGCGTCCTGATCCTATCGAACGGAACATCAACAGCAGGAGCATGCATATAAATCTAACTTTTTTTAAAGCAAAGTATGAAATGCGAAAAGCATACAAAAAGTCCTCCTTATAAATTGGTTGCTAAAAAAGTTTTTTTTCTTCTTCTAAAGCTTCAGTCTTTTCAAAGCATTTCACACGATTTTTGTGTAATAACTAGAATATGGTGGTGTGGTAAAGAATTGGTTGTTAACCAACTTTGAAATTTGTGTACGGATGGCGAATAATATTTGCTTAGAATGGAATAACAAGCTGATGCTTATGCGGTTCCTTGCTGTTGGCTGGGTAGGGTAGGGCAAACATGCGTGTGAACATTGCTCTCAACTCACATCGCATCAGCATAATATGCACCTTTTTTTGGTGTGATGCGATAGGAGCAAAGTACGTAAGTAAACATGAGATGGACTTTTTATGAACACACTTCATCTCTAAACTTCTTCTGCCTGATCACTTCTGCTCTAGCAAATTCCTCCTCCAATTCTAGCATCATTATGTATTTTCCTTGCAAACCACTTGCATGCACATCGTTTTCTTTGCAGTTCTGCTTCGACTGGAAATGAGCTAGAGCATTTGATTCCCCCAAATCATCAAATGCATCGTCATGATTGGGCGTTACCTACCTGTCGCCTATAAACCATTTTTACGACAACTCTTCACTTTTTTCTCTGCATTTTTTTCGGTTTCAAGAACTCATCCACATTTTTTAAATATATAACATGATTTCCAGTTTGTCAACCTTTGTTTTTAATTTGTGTAGTACTACTTTCTAATTTGAAAAACCAAACCATATTGCCTGCCTACATCCTCCCATCACTTTGAATGATATTTCGTAGCCTCTGGACTTGGCAAAATTTTTCCATTTTCGCAAACATTCCCCCTCTTACAACTCATGTCAGTTTTGGTGTCGGTTTGCTTCAGTTTTAAATTACGATTGTTTCCACAGGCCTTGAAAATCAAGTGTAACGAATAAAATAGACCAGAAAAAGTGTTCACTTGTCTCTTTGTGCCATTAGCGAGTCAACGAAGCACATCAGTGGAAACGGTCTTTTGAGTCTAAAAGCTGAACAACATTAGGCATCATCATATAAAAAGAAAAAAGAATAACTTTAATTTCCTCCGGTTCCATTTTCCCCCTTCTCACTACAAAATAGATATGAAGTTGATGGTGATGATGATGATCACTTTCTGCTTAACCGCGCCTTCACATTTTTTCATGTGAAGTGAAGAAGACTCCTTTGCCAGAGTCGACGTGAATATTTTTTTTTTGGTTTGTAAAGTTGCTCGCAATTGTTTTGTGCTTTACACATTATCTCTCAGCATTGTATTCTAAATGCCCTGCTCAACTCAATCTCTTTTCTAGTTTTTTTTTTGCGATTTTCTTCTCTTCTGATATGTTTTTCTTCTGACGGAAAATAATGAAATGAAAGGGAAAAAAGAGACATGACATGAAGAGTTGATGATGTTGATGGTAAGACAGATATGGTTTCACTTGTTATATTTTTTTCTTTTCCTCTCCTCTTCATTTTTAGTCATTAAACTAACATAAAAATGTTGCATGTTGCGTATGCATTCTCCTTGATCACATAACTGCCCCGCTCTACTTGTTTAAAAAGGGAATAATACCACATAAGGTTAGCACACCATGTCTGTGTCTTGCAGTTTTCTTGGGCTCTAATGAAGTTTGCCATTTTTATTGTCCTCCTCCCTATTTTCGCTTCCAGTACTATGTACTTAATTTCTTTATCCAATGGAAAAGAAATGCACAGCAGGTGAAATGTGAAATGAACAAAAATGATGAAGTTCTAGTCTAGATTTTTTCGAAAAAATACATCAGTACATGTTCAGACTGACAGGAATCCCAGCATATTTTCGATTTATGAAAGAAAATTATTATGATTGAGTCATGAAAATGAGCAAGAAAATACCTGCAATTTGATGCAAAAACATGTTCATGATGGTGCACGATTACAGCCAAGTAATTTAATATTAAGGCAATATATTACAATATTGAGTCCAATTCATGGATTAACCTGTCATAATTCCGCTCTTTCGGTTTTCTACAAGCGATAAATATATAGGAGGCCGTCTTTTCATCTGGTTTGAATACAACTACCAGCATTTTCCTCTTCTTCATCAGTTTCTTAAGAAGAATTCCCAGCGTGATTAACTTTCAGTTGAAGTATGCCCATCTAATAATCAAAGTTTTCCAGGGGCCATCATCCTACATGCACATATTATGTTCGTAGATTGCATGGCATGCGAAAGAATGATAGAAC
Organism: Orchesella bifasciata; assembly: GCA_034697805.1. Classification (NCBI taxonomy): domain Eukaryota; kingdom Metazoa; phylum Arthropoda; class Collembola; order Entomobryomorpha; family Orchesellidae; genus Orchesella; species Orchesella bifasciata. The sequence continues at coordinate 11,474 of JAQGAP010002752.1, read as the reverse complement.
AATAGTTGATCGGTCCATCAACTTGGTTCACATCATGTTTGAGTTTGAAAAAACAATGCAACAAATGGTCTACTCAATCGATTCATCTCTACGCAAGTCGATAATGTATTGACTTGGCTTATTGCCCATTTGCTTAAGCCTATTCATTCATCCAAATTACAGCCACATAAAGGTCCATTATGCATTACAAACAAGTAGTTGTTTGGTTTATTTAGTTTATATTCCTTCCTTTCTCGACCACATGTTTAAAGCGTCCAGTTCACAGATGAGCCTCCAATAATAATAATCCCGAAATCTGCTGGAAGGTACGAAAAGGCTTGACTTGACACGATGAGATAACAAATTACCCATGTACAATGTACATAATCACAATATAATCATGCAAGACCGTATACAACAGCTATAAGCTTATTACTCCATAATTTTTTCACTCACTCAACTCTCTCATCTCAACCCATTTTTTCATTATTGAGATAGAAAAATTTAAAACGAAAAATCAAACAAGTTAAACTCATTTTTCAGACTGAAGGCAATATAGTGGAGAAGTAAGCTAATCATAATTTATGTCCCGATGCTCAACCCTGATAAACTCGATCTGTGTGTTCTCTAGTCATAGTGGCTGGACTTTTGAGTGCGTATAAATCTCGTCAGACTGGAAAACATTGCATTGAGAGGAAAACCCGATTAAGCAACATTGTGTAAGGAAGAGGATGCTTGACTAAGTGGTAAACTGGCTCTTTTGCTTTGCAAATGCTTGTAAAAAACGTCATAATATACAAATACCCAATTATTTAGCTTTCTTACTATACCCCCTTCGTATGTTTTCCTGGGCTTCATTGAGATTGAGTGCGGATTCTCATTATGCATGTAATGCAAATGTATACTATTATAGAAAAAAGCTAGGAGATTAACTTTGACGGACATTGGTTTCTTAATATATTATGTTGTTTTTATTATGATGATGAGCTAATAGAGCGAATATAATTTGGTGACTGACTCACTCGGTGAATAAAGAGGTAAAATGTTTGAAATGGATTTTTTTCCTTTTTACTTATGCCGTTCTATTTAGTCCCTCTTATGATTATGCCACTTTACTTGGCTACACCATGAGTAAGACCTGTCTTACAAAGACGAAACGACTGACTGATGCAGCTGCTGTTTGCCTTGGTCCATTCCATCAAGATAAAATTATGTTGTTACTCTGGAATGGAGACCAATTCTGACTAATCTGCATTAATATTACTAGAAAATAAAATGATAATGATGTCCACTTCTCCTTTGGTGTCTCTGGCGGTCTGCCAGTGTGGTACGGTTAATATGATGCTTTCGATGACGATGAGAATCATCAGCATGGAAGGGCATCGGATCAAGTCGAGGTTTTTTTGTCAGCAATTTTCTAACAAATGGACACTTTATATGCGCATACGTGGAATGCCAGTCGCAGCGGCAGTGCGAGTTGATAGGAGCCTGATATGGTGTGTAAATTGATCGTTTGTCAGTCGGACTACTGGAACTTGTTACGGCTTTATTATAGTAGATGCAGAAACAAAGGCAGTCTAAATTCTGTTGAGGAGTGAACAATCATCATCATTCATGGGATGGGGAGACGAAGGTGCTGGTGTGGTGGATGATGGGAGTTTGGCAGCTCCAGCTGCACATTTCAATTGATTTTTGTAATGGAAATTAAAAAGTTGTAGCTTTATTACCCGTGCGAAATATTAGTGTGGGGGTTTGCACAACAAAGATAAAATTTCAATAATAATATTATTTGATACGTTATATGATGTAACGCAAGCTGCAAATTTTCCGCACATGTCTATCGCACCCGCCGTGTATTCTCATCCACCTTTCATAGTAATTATGATTAAACCCATTTTGGTTTTATAAAATATTTTTGTATTATTAATTTCTCAGAATGAGTTCTACTTTTACTCAGTTTAATTAATCTTTTCACTGCCCCGGGGAGTCACTGCTGTACATCCTTTTAGGTCAAACATGATTGTTTGCCTCCGCAAAGAAAAATCCCATCACATTACTCATTTCATTGAGGAAAAATTAGAGAATAAAGTCATAAAACTTGAATGATGCTGATTAGTAACTTAGAACAAAAGTAGATAATTATGTTACTTGCTTTTATCGATTTTTCAAATCAATATGTAATGCTCTGGTTTTAGCTCACGGCATGAAAGGCCTACTTTCCTATCTCCGCCTTTATAAATATCACGACTTGCTAAACTTTTCAATGAGTTTTCTCTTTTGTACTCTTTGTTTGGTTTCCGAACCTATGGAAAGCCTTGAAAACACACGAACACAATATATGTGAGCTCGTGTTAACGCTATCATATCCATAACCCGATTCCAGCGGGCAGGAGTGAGTATCTCATATCAATAGAATAACAGCAACTGCACCACCTGATGCGAGAAAAGTTTGTTCGTTAGCCAAAGTCAAAGTAGGCTACTCTCATACTTTCTTGTTAGCTCCTCGAGACACGATATTAATCTATATATCATTATGCCATAAGTATTTTTATAAGATAACCCACACAAAGTCAGAAAAAGGTGGGAGAAGATGCAGTACTCCTAGCAGTAATCCTTTTTTCTTTTCAATACGTTCTCTTAAACTTTTTTTTCCAGAACCCATTGTAGTAAAAATTGGGGTAAGAGGAAGACCGGTTGAGCACACCCGGTGCAAAGTTTGTGGTTGTGGGCTCCAGTTCAATTTCGATGCATCAAGCCAAACAGACTTGAGTTCGATCCTTGTACCACTCTGAAATATTACTGTGTCAGAGCATTCCTCCAGTCCCACAGATGATGGTAGACAATACCGGTGTGTGAAGGCAAATAAACAACACAAATAGAAGCCAAAACTTGTGAGCAAAAAAAAATGAATAAAAGAAAGTATCTTTTTAAAGTTAGTATATGTATAAGAATCGTATATGTATTATATCCCAAAATAAAAATGTTAAACCGATACAAAGCATCATGTACCAGTTTGGCCTTTCACGCTTCAAAGTTTTTCTGGCCTAAATTTCCAGCAAAGTTTGGTACAACAATGCATGAAATGTAGACACAATGAAACGAACGCAGATATATATTGACTCTGACCAACAAACAACGAACTAAAAGGAATGGAGAGAACAGTCATAAAACTAAAATAAAGTCCATTAGACAGCAACTGACGTGCTGGACTGTTATCATCACCATAACCTCTTTTCTTCTTCTGATCACGGTCACATTCACGTAGGTACGTATTTACTTTTTACTTGGCCCTAGCACATTCTTCTTCCTTTATCCAAAAGGCATCCCTTTTTTTACTTCTTTCATACCAATTCCAACTTCAAACTCGCAGCTTAACCCTTTTTCGGAGACCTTCTGAATTTTATGACATTATATTATATTGTGCTACCATTTGGAATGAGCTCACGACTTTGCTCCTAGAGATTCTATATGTTTCCAGGCTAAACGTCCACTCACTCACTCATTCACCTAAATTTTTCCCCAACTCATTTCATTGTAAACCATTTTTACAATTTACAACTCGCTCGGAGGCAGAAAAAGAAGGCCTTTTTATTTACTTGTTGGGTACTTAATGCTCACATCGTTTTTAATACTTTGCCAAAGGTAATTTAATCGGGGAAAAGGTTATTACTTTTTATATGAGGTAATTGTGATCATCATCATAATCAACATAATACATACAAAGACCCTCATCCTGATGATGATAATCCATGTGTTCAATGCTCACCAGTTGGTTTTTTACCAACTACGGGGCCTTTACCCGCCGCTTAAAGTAGGATTAGGGATTGATCCAATCCATTCCAACCATTTTTCAAAATCCTCGCCGCAGCAATCAGCCCGATTTCTTTGAATGTATACGCTAAAAACGATGCCGTGGTCGTGAATGCAGGAAAAACAAAAAAAATAATTTGGACTTGACTGAAAAGACCGAGCAGATGATGATCATGACGAAGTTGATAATGTGGTGGGCAGTGACTCGATTCGTTGTGTTGTGATGTGAGTGATGCAATAAACTTTTACTTTTTTCTTGGTGCACTGCATCAACTAACTGCTGCTGCCATCATCATTCTCATTATGATTATTATTGCATTGAATTGCATTACCGATTGTATATATATGTATAGGCAGTGAATGCAACTTGAATTGGTTTTGTCGGCTGCCGTAGTTTTTTAGGTCGGTTATATTATGGTGCGGTGTGATCACACAGTCACACATATTCAAAGACGAAGAAAAACCGATGGAACATGAGCTATCATAAAATGATTCATGATTACCTTTTCCTCCATTTTATATGGCTCATGCCTCTTCTGGTTTTCATGCACGAATGGATCAACAACCATTTCCCCTCATTTTTCATATCACATACATACGCTTTTCCTGGGCGAGATTCGAGGTTTCGTATAAATCTCTTTTTTTAAGTTGTAAAGCTTTTTGATATTTTTATAGATCCGGAGGAATCACATTTATATATACAACGTATCATATTTACTATATTTTTGACTTTGTCGTTGATTTTGACTGGACTTCTCAACAACCTTATAAAGAAACAAAATGAATCATATTGTGAAACACGTAGCACACGGCAAAACTAAAATATAAAAAATATGAATCCAACATAAACACACATGTGCCAGTTGGTTGGTCTCTATATTTTTGCTTCAGCAGGGGAAACAAGGCTATATTGGAGGTTGATTGTGGCTTTGCATGGAATAACTTTTTGATTTCAAAAGGAAATTGAGAACAGGATTCCTCGAGTTTGTTCATAAATACGAATCACGATGATGACGGAGATATAAGCATTCGTATGGAAAATCATAGGGCCAATTTCACTTTCATAATCAACACCAAAATTGTCCTTCTCAGGCCTTTTTACACGAGCGAGTCATGAATGTCTGTTTTGAAACTTCAACTGGAAGCACATAACTCTCCATTTTACGTTTGTTGTGTGTGCAAGCTCATTTTTCCAATGTGAATTATTTTCTGGTTCTGTTTGTGTTTGAAAAATATTTAATGAATCTAAAGGAATCTTTCCCATAACATTCCTCTGTTAAAATATTCTAAATTACGAATGAATATACGTAGCGGTTTGTACAACAATATTATTGTGCATTTCATAAAGAACGGACGTGTAACATGGTTTAACCATTCCAAGTCATGTCATGAAATATCTGACTACCTTACTGACTGGTATCATTACTCCTATTATTATCATTATATAAAAAGAAAATTCCAAATAAATACTTGGATCACTACCATCACGGTCTCCAAGTTCTTAAGTGAGTTTAGCTCTTCTGTCTGGAGGTATGGATGGTTGCTCAAATTATTTACTTTTGCTTACATTAGCGCTGCATTATGGTCTAATGGCTTACTAATGCATTGTTATACTCGGCCATAATAAAAGCTTCTGAGAAGGCCTAATAGGTAGATCCGTGTTTCAAACTGCTCACTCCTCTTCTCCTGCCGATCTTTTGGCTCCCTTGCATTCCAAATGATATTAACATTAGTTTAACAAACCGAAACGACAACGATAAAAGGAGAGAAACGACATGGACGTTGAGTATACTTTATAAATATTTCGTGTCTTTGATTACACACCCTGTCCATAATGTATGACGCAACACAACCCATTCACGAAACGCTTGGCTTGCTTTAGCTGTTGTGTGTTATACTGTAGTACTCCGTTCGTTCCATACCTGGTCAAAGGGCAGGAGTTGACGAGCTCAAGAAACTAAAGTATCACACAAGGGAATAGGCACGCACATAATGACTTTAAAATAACATACACACCTTTCGTCTTCATAGCATTCCGCTCTCGCTTCGACTTCCATTGAGTCCATATGTGAGCTAGGCGACAGGCGTATGATCAAACATAATGCATTTCATGTTTTATGCCAGTGCAATAACATCATCCATTTCCATTCTTTTCTTCACTCCACCTGAAGCCGACGACTGAGAGGCTGGGAGAAAAAAAACGAGTCATTCGATAGACATCGACATCGACCACATACCTGGCTGGAAGGCTTGAGCTAATGCATTGATGCATTTGTGTGTGTGCATATTCGCGCGTCAATCAGCTCTAAATGATAAATTTTAAATGCACAGGTACATTAAAACTATCTAGACTTGCTGTCATCCATCCAACCCATTTAGAGGGAAATTTCATTTCAAAACCGCCAGCGCATGGGGTTTTAGGGCACAATGAATCATTGATAACTATGACCATTAGCTAATGGAACTCAGAAAGATTGTCACAGTTCAAATGAACTCCATTAAAAATTTATTCTTCCTTATCGAAGTTTATGAAATATTCACTTCAGTTTTGCACGTGAAAGAACCATAACAAAAACCAGTACCTATTGGAGTGGTATGCGGTTGCATTAAAATTTTTACTATCCATCACATCATCACCATAACTTAAAGTACCTCAAAATTGAGTTTGATATCTCATTCTTGTGAAGCTTGGATTTAGACGCATCCTGTGTGAAAAATTCCTGGTGGACCAATAATTACAACCGAATCCTTCCCATAATTTGCCTGAATTACCAATGCTTCACGCAAAAACTGGACAGAAAGGCATTTCATTACATGATTACATCTCTCATCCTCTTTAAACTGGTTTCATTCCAATCCTTCTAATTTCCTTCTTGTCTTGACCACCAAGTAAATTACGGACAGGAGCCAAAGCCGAAGAAGATTCATCATATTCTAGCATGATGATTGGATTATTATGAAAAGGGGTAAAAGCATACAAATTGAAATGCATAATGTGCGTAATCTACCTATATTTTGTCAGAAATTTACCATTGGATATGGTATATGGTGCTCTAACCATCAATATTACAGCAAAAAAAACAACACAAAACTCTTATAAAAAATATCTGGTGTTTGTGTGGAGTCTAGCCTGCCTCACCTACATTATTTGAGTACTGCCCAGGCGGATCAAGCTCAAAAGGAAAAGAAAAGGCATTCATTTGAAAGCATGTTTGTCTATTGGAAAATGCCTTTTGAGCAGGTAGGTATTTCATAGCAGGGACAAGTAATGAGCCACGTCCATGTGACTGAAGGAGTAATGACGATGATGATGGTCAACAGGGCACCAGCAAATGAGATTGAATGAAGGGTTGTGCTTATATGTACACAATACACAAACAAAGCAATGAACCAGTATAATCTTATATATTATACACAATCTATTATGGTGATGGGTAAAAACCGAAATGAAATAACACATGAAACGAAGACATGAGCTAAAAGATGGTTATCAACAGATCACCAGCTGAAATTACAACCTATAAACCTTAAGAAACAAGCAGTTGGCCCTGATAACAAAGATCGTAATTGAAGGATGTCTGCCTAATGCCATGGCTAATTTGAAAGGAAATTCCGGTCCTTTCGTCTTCATGTTTTGCCGTGCAGCCTGACTTGCAATGCAGACTGACTTGAGTTGTTGTAATGCTTGCATGTGTACAAGAAAAAGCAGTTTTTCGTGAAGACACGATACGAAAACGCTAAATGAAGAAAAGAGGTGATGAGTAACTTCCAGGAATATTATTATGACTTGTCTGTCCCTGCACGAAAAGGTAGAATGAACTTACCATTACCAAATCCCTACAAAAGTACCTTTGAGTCTTTTGGAAGTTGTATACAAGGGCACTCATTTCCTCTGCGTGGTTGATGGAATAAATTACTCGCTGGACTGATGAGGCCAATTTCAGACCAATGATGACTTGTCTGACATGAATAAATACTTAGTCATTTTAGTAAAAATCATTTAAACAAAAATGAGCCTTTACATTGGCTTAACTGTGATCGTGATATAAATTGAATTTCTACGTCAAACGTCTGTTTTCCTTCTGAATTAACTTAAACTTGATTATTGGGGATAAAAAATAAATCAAGATCGTTTTTTTTTCAGATTCCGTCCAATCCGTCAAAAAGTGTTGTGTTGCTTCATATTCAATTTGAACACTGGGGTAAGCGGCTCTTCAACACATTTGCATCATACAAAGCCAATAAACCTTTCTTGCAATCCAATAAAAGTGGATAAAACACCAAAAGTTGTCAGACTGGTGTTTCATCAAGTTTCATTCCATTTTTTCAACACTCTTGATTCGTTCTTTTAACACTTTTTAACCCTAGATCGCTCTTTAATTCTGATTTTAAGAATGTAGCCAATCATTTGAATTCAGATGAAGTATGTTAAGCAAAAAAACCTACATTCCAAATCGGAGTCGAGCCCAAATGCTTTTGTTTTTAATCCAGCCGAATGTATGAAAATGTATATGCTCCAGTCCAGCAGATTACCTGATGGTTGCTGGTCTAATGTTCTATTCATGTCCACACCGAAGCTGGACTTTTTGTAATAATAATGGACATAACAGTAGTAGATATGAACAGGAGCAGGATTCAGTTTCACGAATCCTTGTTCCCAGTCTTAAGTTTCATTACAGCGTTCCAAAGTATCAGATCAAATGCAAAAACCACAGCAGGTAGGTTTGTGTAATGTTATGTGTACAATATAGATATAAAGGCAATATCGTATCATATTATAGAGAATGAAAGGCACCACATCACATCTCAGAGGCTAGGAAGCAGTTATGAGCTCGCGCAAGAAGAAGTAGAATAAAGGAATATTTTATAGAAGAACCTCTGAGAGGAGGAATTCATTTCAAGCTTCTGGTTGTAGTGGTGATGCAAGTGCACTGCTTGAATAACCTTGCCTTGCGCCTTCCTTTTGTCAGTTTTTACTGCCAGTGGCACCACCAGTACACTTAATAAATGCTGTCGGCATCCCGAATGGAAATACAATAAGGAAGAGCAACTTTCGTTCGTTTTTGCTTGATCCAAAGAGCCAGCCAGTTATTAGAGAGAAGAGAGCGAGAAATGCAGGAGTATAAATTCATTCATATTTATATTCACACATACGCCCAAGTAATATTAGGTCAAACTGAATGAGTATAATTCAGTTACACACAGAGAAGCCAGCAGAAGCCGAGGTATTTTTGCCTGTAATAGAACACGTCTTTTGATCTGCGAGAGTTTGGTTTTTGAAGTGGATTGGAATTGGAATGCTATAGTCTATTTGTTCGCCCTGTGAGCGTGTGACCGAGAGCGGAGAATAAAGTATGCAAGCATGGAGATATCAGAAGAGAAATTTCCTTTGATCATGTGCATCGTCCGTTTGGTCGGCCCTGGCTGCATATTTACATGAAATGGTTCTTCTATATTGTGATAGGGAATGGAGGTAGACATTATGTTACCTCTAGGGTCTATGCATGCATTCATCATTTTCACATCTCTCTCGTTCCGGTTTGCCTATTCCCATCGTACTTCTGATTCCAGTTCCAGATACGATTCAAATAATAATGATATGATGTCGATGATGAGTGTGTGATAGGGAATTGGAATGCTTTGTCACAAAATCTCCAGTGGATCTTTTTTAAAGTTTATTCTCACTCAGGTTCGGCGAGTTGTGAATTGGATTGCCTACTTAGAGAAAATCTAGGCAGTCGCCACAACACATTTGGTTGAAAATTTTCTAGTGATATAAAGCATACATACTACGATATTTTTGTTGGGTTGTTCTATAGAATACTTGGAGTAGAACAAAGAGTCCAAATTCCACGACCCAGTCATATGTAATTTAAGTAGGTTTCGAAACGGGAATGTATGTGTTTCTCATTTTATCAGAGTATATTTATTGGATCTCTTCGAACCGAAACTGGAGTGGGAAGCGTGAAGTCATTTGATAAGTGATAGGATAAACGGATCGGATGAGGAGTTTCATTTCCCTTTGGTTGAATTAGAGTAGAATTGATTTGAAATTCATGGAATTCAATCGAAACGAAAACAATACATATCTCCCTCTTCCCACCATTGTTTTTCTGTAATTCGGAGAAGTAATAATATTTTCACACCATAATACTACTTCATTTTTTCCAGTGAAATTCCATTAATGAGTGCAGTCAAATTGAAAATTCTTGTAAAACTGGTTGGTGCTCAGAGTAGCGAAAGGGATGAAACATGACGAAATGGAATTGATTTATTTCGTCGCAATATTTCATGCAATTTTATCTTGACTGTACCTTGAGTCATGGCTGGGTCATGCCTCACTTCACACATGTCTTATTGGGAGTAAACTTAAACAATACATACATTGCTAGCTGTCATTTTTCTTTATCATTATCAACAGCATCGCTTATTATGGCTTCCATTTTTGCAAGCACAAAAAACAAACAGTCAATGACTGCAGAAGCAGTTTAATCTCTAACAATGCCATCCTGCTATATGTATATATATTTATTATGTGTAATAATTTCTCTAATAGCATTTCTTACATCGCAAAAACTGCCAGATTATAAAATAGGTCGTTGACAGGAGGCTGCCTGTACTGCCTGAACACAATCCTAATCATCCGCCCAACACTTCTGATGCGGAGAAGAAATCCTGCTTTACGATCTAACTGCAAAATTAAACTTTTTAGCATATGTCATGTGGTTTTATTCGATTTATTAGCTGGCAGCAGCATACAGGATCTCCGACTTTCCACCGTTCCAAAGGAGAGCAAGCTCCACCACCAGCATATTCGAGATATTGTCTTGAAATCCACTTGACACTATTATACTATACGCGACACTATACGCGATACCATAAGTGGTTTCCGCTATATACCTCCACAACAGACTTTCTGGCTCTTGAATACTCATGTAACGTATAAGTGGTTGTATATTAACTTGGAGAAAGTACGTCAGAGAACCCGTGTACAGAGAAAAATATACGACTTTCACATTTGAAATTGACAACGACAACGACTTTTTTTTCTTTGAGCTCAATTCAAGATATGAGCGTGTGAGACTGCACAAGACTTGAGTTGGAAATACACACAATATTTTTCTTGTCTTGCCTTGTACCTAACAGCATAATAAGAATAAAAAATAGTTCCTCACGGAACCCCTATCGGGCCTTATAATACATATTATGTATGTAGAACTCTCTATATTCCTTTTACAGGAAACGTTAAGGGCGGTCAGTTGGTTTTTGTTGCTGATCGGTTGATTTTTTATATTGCCACTTAGAAAGTGTCAGTTTTGCTCTCGACGAAAAAGAACAAAGCGAATGCGACACACATTAGCCACCGCTGTTGTTGCTTGTGCTTGCTTGCCGTTTCTACCCAGAAGGGAAGAAACACTTGAAGAGTCAGCCAAAAACGATCGGGTTATGTCCTATAAAAAATCTCAAGTTACCTAAAAATCCACTGTCTGTCTCAGCCCTGTTCTTGTTTTTATGACAAGCTAAATTTTTTATATCTTTGGGTTTTTTTGCCTTGATTTTTTTTGTTTCAACTTGTCATACCCTGCTGCTTGTATAACCACCCTTTTTTGTCACTCATTTCTTATATTTCTGGCGGAGGAATGAGCAGCATAAACTACTCTTTCCCGTCATGTTCAGGCTTTCAT
>JAQGAP010002751.1:0-14220 GCA_034697805.1 Orchesella bifasciata | reverse complement strand
AAATAAATAATTTAATAAAAGATTAATCAGCAGTTCTGATTACTTACCTCGAAACGATATAGAATAATATGCACTAAACAATCCTTGAACATATTTAGGCTTGATCCAAAGTCAAGTCTCTGATACTGGGACGATGGTGTAGCGGATAAATAAACAAGTGATAAAATAATGCACCTATTGAGGTTAGGATGCATTGCGTTAATAAACTATCTAGCGTCAAAATTTAGTCAAGTTGAGTAATGTCGTAAACCGTTTTCTGTTTTATCTTGAATTTTGGCCTGTAATCCAGAGGGTTGCGATGTCAACAAAAAATTCACTGCGATGAAGAAACAAAAAAATTTCGTTTCTGCAAACACCTGTTATAGTATGGTGTCTGTAACTTTGTAGGCTTACAAGACAAAAAATAATAGGTATTTGTACTAAACTTATACGGACCTCCCGCTGAAATTACTTCACTTTGATTCACTGTCAAATACTAAAAAGGGTATGATTGCTGGTAAAAATATTTTATGGATCTTAAAAAATATTATTAGCGCTAGCCAAAATGAAATGTTGTAGTAATTTTTTTTCATAGATGTCCTTAATGTGTTCAAACCATTAGGTAATTTTTACATAGGGGGTACGTTAACTAATGGACTTTTGGTACAGTGGTTTGAATAACATTTCTGACATGATTCGTTTGTTGAAGCTCTCATGAATTGGTTCACACGAATCAGTCATATTCGGGTTAGGAAATATTGGTTGCGCATCGTCTGAAACTCGAGGGTCTGAAATTCAACACGAAACTAAAGTTAAAAACTTAATTTTTCTGCCGTTTCCTGTCTGAAGATCTCTAATAAAATCGACAATTTTAAAATTACTAAAATAATGCTTTCCCAAGAAAATTGTGGATCTCGATGATTATAACTTGACTGAAAACGTGGAATGTCTGACTGCAAATAGCACAGTTTCCCACCTCATTAACCTTGTGTTTTAACATTTCGTGTTTAGATGTCCCTAATGTTTCCGGTGGGTGGCAGGCATTAAATTCCTATCCGTGTATTTGACGGTAGAATGTATATGGTTTACTAGAAAGACTTGCCTATACAAACTGCAATGCTATATAAAGTAGGACTGGGTATGTATACAATACATAAGAACTGGCAACAATTTGTATATGTGGTTTTCTTTTAAGCTGTCCACATTTAACACACAACAGCCTCTGACATCCGTTAGAGGAAGTATTACCAACCTAAAATAAAATGTGTTTGTGTATTCTTACACGAAATGGAGGCTCCCATGTTAAAGGTTTCCAATGTATTTTATATTGCAGAAAGTTTCAACAATTTTCTATTCCAACATTGGCAGGATTGCTTGAATGTTTTCAAAATTCAAATCGATTGAAATTGACTACTTCCTGTTCACGTTTTCAAATGGTTAGACAACTTGTTTTAAACGTTTGTACGTATTATACTTTTAGAATATCAAGTATACCAGTAAACTTTTAAAACGTGTTACTAAATCAGTTTCCGTGAACAGGAAATGGCGAATGCCAATCGATTATAATTTCTAAAACTGCCAAATAATCCTGCCAATTTTGAATTGGAACGTTATTGAAACTTCATGGAATATAAATTACATTGGAAACATTTTACTTTGGAGCCACCATTGCGTGTATCATACATTTGACTTTAGCTTAGCTTCGCTTTCCGCACCGGACGTTAGAGGTATTTGTATGTTAAATTTGTATGTTAAATGTGGAAAGCTTAAAAACAAACCACATATACAAATTTGTGTCAGTTCTTCTGTATACATACCCAGCCATACTTTATATAGCGTTGAAGTTTGTATGGTCAAGCATTTCTAGTAAACCATAAACACTAGAGCGTCAAATACATGGATAGGAATTTAATACTTGCCACCCACCGGATGCAGTATGGGTTTCCAAAAACCAAATGCTAAAAGAGCAAGAGTTATGAGGGAGCAAACTGTGTCATTTGCAGTCAGACATTCTATCTTTTCAGTCAAGTTATAGTCATCTAAGTCGAATATTTTTTGGTAAACCATTATTTTTGGAATTTAGAAAATCGCAGATTTTATGTAGGGATTTTTCGGAATTGTTGATCAAACGGACGTTTGTGATAGTGAAAGATTACTTATATTACTTTGAATTACCAATCATACCAGTCATATTATAATCATAAAGGTCCATAATGTTTTGTTACAAAAATAAAGGCTAGATCACAGTAATGACTGATACTTGTCTCTGCTAATCGTCCTCGGCTCGGTGTTAGTACGGGGGACGTAACATTGTCTCTGTTGTTCACTAGGGAGGTGGCTATAACATTGCAATGTTCCCTTTGGAGTTCCCTTCTCCAAAGGAAGAATCGGATTGTGCGTATATTGTGCAATTAAGGTGAGACTGCAATATTCTTTTAATGTGAATGCGCAGCTGTGGGCTTCATAAGTTCCCAGCCTTTAGATTATTTATTTTAGGGACAAATATAACCAATCCACGGAAAAATAGAAATCTGCCTCATGCCTAAATTAAAATAGGAGCCTCATGATACTATACTTCTGTATCTTTTATAGGAAGTTTTGTTCCTTTAATTGAATTTTGTAACCGTTTATAGAACAATGTCATTTGAGCTTTTTAAAGTATAAATCGTTAACCAGTGTCTGACGACCATTGACTTAGACTTCTTAGGGCATGCAAGGTCCAATTGACACCATAGAAATCAATTAAGATCACTTTCGAATAAGCCAAGCTCGACAAAAAATTAAAAAACAGGACGTTGGAGGACGGAATGCCTGAGTTTCTTGACAACATGAAAATCGACCCAGTTTTAGCCGAGCTGAGGTATTAGATGGCACGCACAACCGTTCGTTAAATTGACAATTATTTTTCATCAACTTGAGCAGCTCGCATTGAATTCTTCTACAATTACTAAACACAATAAAAATAATAATAAACCCGACAAATCGAGACGTAAAGATGTACCTTTACGAATTGAAGAGCTCGACAAGGCTTCTGGCGACTTGTTGAAAGATAAAGGAGACAGGCTTCGTGAGAACTTCCCCAAACTGGAGGAGATGGTGATGAAGGCGGAGAAGAACTGGCTTGAAATAGAAAAGCTAAAGCTCCTGGGGGTGTGCCACATTCGGAGGCTGGAGAAGTTACTGGTGCGCAGTCGTTGGAGAGGTCTGTAGAGGCTGGTCCAGCTCGACAGAAAGCTTTTGAACAAGAGTATGAAAGCATTCTAAGTCTCTTGGGAGATGAAGTGTCATTTGAAGGGCTAAAATCCTTAATGACACGGGTAAAGGTAAAGCTATACACTAAGACTCGCATATTATATTCTTCCTGAACTGTTCTGGAACTTTATTTAATTTTCCTCATAAACTTTTATCTCATTTTGCTCAAGACGTCCAAGCTGTGTCCGGACTGAAAGCTTTAATGGCACGGTTGAAGGTAAAGACAAACATTGATACTCACATTTTCTTGATTAACTTGTATAAAATTTTAAATAAACTTTTATATACAGTTTCAGGGTGTAACTGCGATGGAAGCTGAGAATTTGTTAGGGAAGCTGGATGAAATCCAACTCGAGAATATCAGATCAATCGTCCGCCTCCACCACTTTTTCCAGGGAATATTGGACGCACTGAGGATTAAGGACATGCAAAAATATGAGTCTCATATTTGTGAGGTTGATGCGAAGGAAAGAGATGTTCAGGAGGAGGAACGGATCGCTTATTTTCAAGGTCTGGAAACTGCAGCTCGAAATGGACCGGAGGAGATTGTGAAGAGAGTGAAGCAACTCCAGAGTGAGCTTGGAGCAATCAAGGAAGCGACAAGTGGAATTCGAGGTCGAGCTGAGCAACTTGACAAGGCTGCTGGAACTGAGTTGACGGAAAAGCGACAAAAGATGAAGGAGCGTCTACTCCAACACGAGAAGAAGGTAGCGGATGCAGAAAAATATTTTAAAAGGATGCAACTCGAACTTTCTAAGCCACTTCCTCAGGCGGAACAGAATGTCGTTCTTACTCAAGCAGAGATAAGCGTGATTCTCGAAGCCACAATCATGACCAGACAGCAATTAAATCTGCTGGAAGCGTTCATTCTATTATTCCACCCAAACAATCTGATCTTTTCACATATTAAAATCAAATTATGATAAAACAAATGTTATTGAATAAACGAATAAAATGAAATGATAATTAATGCATTAGTTTGTTGCGTTTTTATGTTTCAAGAAAAATGTAATGTCATGAAAAATTCTCATACAAATATTAATAGCTCAATTCAATCCATCAATAAATTTATTACTAATGCGGGGAAAGCAAGATAATAAAATTAATCAGTGGCGTAATCACAGTTTATGTACTTTTCATTGGATTGGAAATTGTAGAGATTAAAAATAAAGCAGCAATCCACTTGTAAAAATAGTTTAGGCAAAGTTACAATCCTTATAATAATACTAGTTTAATTCGTAATGCCAACACCAAAAGTTCTGGCGTAGCCAATCATGTTTGGAAAGAGGATCATATTGTCACAGTTTCCAAAATACAATTAATTGAAAAAGAACCTAATTATAACCTAAGGAAGACCAAAGAAGCCCTCTACATCCGGAAAACGAAACATAAAATGAATCTTAACAACGGAATCTACCCCATCTGGATGGATCTCCTACTTTCGAAGACCAAACCACCATAGATACATTTTACTTAATTTTAGAACTCTTGTAGAACTCTAGAACTCTAGAATTAATGTCAATTTCATGTTCAATTTCTATTTGAAATTGTAAACATATTGTGAATTCAATGTTTTCTCATTAGTAGCCCTGATGATGGATAGCGTATGCAATCCGAAAGCTTGGCAGATTTAATTTCGTATTAAATTGTTATTTTGACCACGTAGATTCCCGTTTTCATTAATCATAATATGTCTCGTGGTTGGGGAAACATCAAAACCATAAAACTAGTTTATATCTCAAGTTCAAGTGCTTGTTTTCTGCAACAATGATAGTTGCGATTACTTTGCAACTTCATTTTACATAGTTCATTCTCCCTTCTCCTCCTTTTTATTTTTATAACTGACAGAAAGTATTTGGCATTCACTCACGCATACAATAACACCATGCAGTTGCCGTACAAGTTACATTTATATACCGTTAATTTCATGCATTTAATGCCTACGCCAGAAAACACCTGTGGCATTAATGTAGCAGGTTTTAGCATTTTCCCATGCAATATTTCTTACTGCTCAATTTTTCCTTCCAGGATCAACCAACAGTTTTTCCTACCTTCGTGAGTGAAGTACGTTTGTAAAACGTCACGCTGCACTTTGACTAATCTACACCCATTTTCACGCTTTTTCACGCTGACAGCAAACTGCAAACCCACCCTCAAGCCTGGCGTAATGTATGGACGACGCTATAGGTTAGGTTCTTAGGTTCCAAATGATACGAAATGCTCAATCTTAATCTTATTCCTGACTAAGGAGCAGTGTAGTCTTTTTTACCCTGAGAAAAGCAGGATTGCGGTCACAATTTTTTCTTGGAGAAGATAGGTTCCGCATAGACTCAGTTGATCTCTTCTTGGCGAGGTTTCGCTAGAATTTAAAAAAACATACATTTGTTATATATTTTGAGATGTTAGTAGAATCGGTCACGGTAAACTAACAGTGGTAATGTCACCTACCCAGACGTCACCTACTGCCACCTACTGAATTCTTTTTACGCGAGTCTTAGCAGTTACCCTTTATGAATGAACTTATGCGTGTGTCCAGTATGCGATCTTTGATCTTTTGTAGCGCAGATGCTCTGAAAGCTTTGTGTAATTTCCCATATTCCTGACCACTGAATGGGTTTTGTTAACGCTTTAGTGTAGAAGAAAACTGAGGATAATATTGGACCTGAAATTTAACGAGTAGCGTAACCAAGAATGGTATTGGTACGTTGTCCACAAACAGAGCGAGGCATTGATAAATAGTCTGAAATAAATTTTAGTCGTTTTACTTAAAAGGGCCAATATTACATAAAAAGCTTCCCTCTACTACAGTTTACTTTTCAAACTTGGGCAAATAAGAATCTAAAAAGCTTTGAGAAAAAAACAACTATCCGCTGAAAAATATATGCATGCGTGCATGCTATGGGAAACTGGCGTCTTGTAGTCTCATTCATGAGTTTTTCCCTTCTTATCCACTTATTAAAGTTGTCCATGTCACATCCTCAATTCTGGAGTGAAACAGTATTACTCAAGCAGTTCAGCTTGCCAAGAAAAATCCTAATATTGGAATTCGGTTTGTTACCAGCTTACCTAATTGGAAAATAATCTTATATTCCGTCAACAAGTTATTCAACTTTCTTGTTGGGAATATCAGACGATTGAAAACAATTTGGCTCAGATATGCTCTGTGTCTAAATTTTATTTTATTCTTCCATGTATTAAATGCTGTTGTGTTTTTTTCACGTTCTTGATGAAAACTGAGCCCAAAGAAGAACAAAATACGAAGAAAAAAAAGTCAGGAGTTGGCTGTCCCGAATTCTCTGAAAAAAAATGTTTGTCTTATTTCTGTCTGGCTGATTCTCAAAGCAACTTTCAACCACAGCGATGTCTAGGAACAACACATGTATTGGTTGTGGTTGGTTTGAAATCGGAGAAGTGTATTAGCCCTAAGTTGTATCAGAATCCTCATTTAATCCAAGTTCCCCCATTGAGCTGCAACATAAGGAGCATGTCGCTCTATCAGTCTTCAGTAGCTCCAAATGCAACCAATGATTTAAGAATTGAATCACTCCTTTCGCTAACAATTGCGGCGAAGAAAAACGGATCCATAGAAGCTTATTCCATTGAATACCTCAATTTCTGGTCATGGGTGCTGAATCTTGAAAACACCTGCTTGATATTGCAACGGGGAAAATTTTTTCAAGCCATGGGATATAGCTTTTAAATTGTCAGTCCTAATCTTATAGCGTATATTATAATATATTAAAGTAAATGGTAAACACAAGTAATATCATGATATAGTTTTAAGAAGCTTTATTTTAAGGAAAGTGCAGAGTGAAAACATCTCATCAGAATCATCCCTATAAGCTAACATCGTAGTGCCCATATATGTAAAGTACTCTCTGTATTACCTGATAGTGAATCAATCACCGTTAGTGACTCAATTCAAGATATGAGTGAAGTTAACATGTCTCATACTTCGAATTAAATTCACCTGTTGTTCCATAATATTCATCACATATCGACATAAATCACATTCAAAATAATTTCCACTCTAAAAAATTTATAATTTAAAGTCTTTACATGTATATGAATACCCCTTACAATCTGGCTTCGCAAGAAACAATTTACAGGACAACAAGAATGTAAAAATAAAAACATAAGTTATAAACGGTCACGAAAATGTTGGTTAGATAAAAGTCTCCAAAAAATCACCTGTTTCAGTATCCAGTAGTTTTTCAACCACAGGTTTCATACCCGCCAAAACCATTAAGGTGTCATTTCTAGACATAGATTAAGTTGAAAGCCGTTTTGGACATGACCCAGACAGATAAAAGACAAACATGTTTTACACAGAATTTGAGACGGTCTACTTCCTGACGTGTTTGTTCCTTGGTATTTTTGTCGGGCTCAGTTTTTCTCAAGACAAGTGTCGCAAAAATGTTGGGTAAATAAGCATATACGAAATTTTTACTCTTTTTTCAGTATCCAACAATTTTCAACCATAAATATAAACTTACTTGCGTTGTATACAAACCGGAAACGGCTGAATAATTTAAGTCGCGTGTTGTATTTGAGACACTTGTCTGGTTTTAAGCCAACCACAACCAACTACATGTCTTACTCCAAGGCATTGATTTAACTGAAAACCTTTTCGGAAAAAACCCAGACAGAAAAAACAAACCTGCTTTCATAGAATTTGAGACAACCAACTTCCTGGCGTGTTTGTGCTTTGGTATTTTTTTCTTGATCGGGCTCAGTACTCCCCAATTTAGTAGAAAGAACACAACAGGTCTTAAAAACGGAGACCGACTAAACTAAAATTTAAACACCGAGAATATCTTTTCTTAAAAAAACTACATATATTTATTAAAGTATTTCAAGAAGGGAATAAGGAATTACGTCCAGTTAACGTTACCAGTAAGTAACCGGTTCTTGATAACTTATTCATGACATCTTCAACAAACGAAATTCGTTAGAAATCGCATTTTACACCAACCTTTCAAAAAGGTTAACGTTTTAACCTAAACCGGTTTTATTTAATTTCATCACTACAAAATTCAAATCAATTTTTGAAATGCATAAAACTTTTAAAGGTTTACGGATTCTTGCCATGCTTCAAGCATTTTATTTCTGCGTTGCGGGGGATAATGATCTAATAACTGGTTCTATTGATCAACTCATGGATACTATTAAGAGTAGAAGAACATATTTAGATACGCGCCTTTTACCTTCATCCCGTCCCGAGGATGCCGTCAAAACACCGATAGAAAATCTTAATGAAATTCTTTTCCCCTTTCAAAACTGTTTTGTGCACCTTACAAATTATAGAGGAATTGATCTATTGCCAATGAAAACTCCGCTTATAATAAGACAACCTGAATTAGCAATTTGGAAAAGCTTTTTCAAATACTATTGGGTTTTTGTTCCGAAAGGTACAAAACCTCGGCGAAATACTTCGGCCCTGTTCGACTACGACGAAAAAGCCCCTTGTGAGCTTTCTGATTTCTTTTTTGGTGGTGAACTTGTTTCGGGCATGAGCCCGTGTCTAAACCTGAAATTCTTGAACTTTACCGTTAAATCAAAATCACAAAATTGCCAAATCAGTATTGGACTTTATCCTCAAGAGCATCACCTTACTCCTAAAGGCCTGTCGAAAACGTTTAATTATTTGCATACCTTTGGTGATCTGGGCAATGAGCATATGACTTACATGCCACCGTATTCGAATCCCCTTAACATCATGATATTTGAAGATATTTACCGCAAACAATATAAACATAAGCTTAGATTCATGCTTCAGTGTTGGATGGATCGAGTTGTTTATTATGGAACGTATACAACAAGAAAAGGTTTGTTTATTTTTATGGAAACCAACGAATTAAAATTGGCTGCAAACTTTAGCTCCAAGATCATTCGTTCAAATGCTCTGACTTTAAACGAGGGCTATGATATAGAAATGTTTCTGAACTTACATGCCCTTCAAAACCAATTCTGGAAAATGCCAGTTCAGGATATACTATCAAAACTTGAAAGTTTTCACGAAAAAATAGTAGTTCAGTGGCAAAATATCGATTTCAACCGGAAAAAAAGAAAACTATTAGGTCACAAGCAAAAATGCAGTAAAAACCCTTATTTTGTTGTATGGCATCACCGTCAAATCGACTCAAAAATGCATAACAGAATAAGTGAAAATCAACTGCTTTGGGATGCGGCAGTCAACATTGTGCAATTGATTTTGCCTAATAGTACGCTTCAAAGTTATGTTTCCTCAGATCATATTCCGTTTGAATGTGTAGACATAAACCTACAACACACCAGAAGTAATCCAACTTATACCGTGGTAAGGGTAGGTTTGCAAAAATTGAATAAGACTATGTACGTTAGGAATCCACTGCAGATGAATAATCCGTTACGGGCTCTAAAATTCCTGAGTTGTGGAAAACCACTCCAAAAAGCTGTGGGTTTTGGAGAATTCGTTAGCATCTACAAATGGCATGTTTGGTTGCTGATTCTCATAATGATTGTTGGCATTTTTCCACTCTTGTTTTATTTTGTTGAACAATTAAATGCGGCCATCCGTGCTAAAGCAACGAAAATAGAATTCAAAAAGTTTCCGACAAATTTGTTTCTGCAGCCGATTGTAATACTACTGGAGGAAGGGCAAGCTTTTGTGGATCTCCAGTTTTCTTCGTTGAAATGGATGCTCGGCTCGTTACTTCTTGCTGGGACGGTGTTAAGCAATGCCTACAAATATGATAATGTTTATAATATTATCGCCCCCAAAAAGCAAGTTCCCTATCGACATTTTAAACAGCTTATTTCCAACAACTTTACGGTACACACCCGTATTACTGTGGATGACGAGGATACCAGTTTGGCATGGGGTATTTTACCCGCTACGATGAGACAAGTCTCCCAACATCAAATAGAAGTAAGTGATCCCCTTTTAACAACCAATTTTGAGTCGGAGGTCTTCAGTTTACAAAATCTTGACGCCTTCAACACAAGTGTTACATATGATTACGTCGCTAATTCGAAGCTGCATCCCGGTATCCTACCAATTTTAAAGTCACTTGAAATACATGGCTATATTGAGGATGCGGTTTCAACATTTTCTGAGAAACAATGGAAGCTACTACATGAAACCGTAAAAGTTTGTAACAGATCTGCGATAATTGTTCCGGAAGTGTTTGCATTTCAACTGGCACAATACCTGAGAAAAGTTGACGGACTTAAATATGTTTTTGTTAGTAAAGACTTTCTATTGGCTGAGCAGATGTACCTAAAATTTAAAGGTTGGATCCCACTAAATATTTGGGACAAGATTGGACTTGTTGAAAGCTCGGGGATTTGGTTGTGGTGGAGCAAAGTGATTGGGTCTGCTAATGACCGCGTAGTTGAGATGAATACGCGAAGTCAACCGAATTTGTGGTTGAAAAGCCAACAATGAGTGGAAATGTTGTTGTTATCTTTCATTTGTATTGCGTAGTTTGTGGACTTGGCATTTGTAGTTTTCTAGTTGAAGGGTTTTTGGAAGCTAGATCATTTATTTGGACCAAAATAATTGCGTGCATTTGCATGATAAGAAATTTCTGTAAAACTTTGATTACTGAAATATTTACAAGGCGAGATAAAGAGTTTGCAACAATCCAACATATACATGTAAACAGCCAGATTCGACGCTGAATCGAAAATTTGATCGTTTCTGCTAATAAAATCCTGAAAATAAAATATATGACTCTTAGAAAATGAGTCGCATCTCATAATTACTGCATTTAACTGTCAATACACAATAAAAGAGGTGAAAATGGGAAAAATTCTATCACGAACACTCCATCTAATAAAAAGTTTGTATTTTCATTCGGTTTTGTTTAGTTTGACAAATTACAAAAGAAATATTGACTAAATATGTGTTATTTATACATCGCCCTACTTGTCTCTCTTGAATCATTATGTTTGTACTGCAGAGTAAATCATGTCAATTCGTGTGGACTTTTCGCATGTCTTGTCAAGTATCATGTCAGATTTTCATGTTCAAGTCATGTACATGAAATTTATGTGATAAAATTCATGTTCATTTCATGTGATCATGTAAACGCAAATACTATAAAAGCTCATCTACACTACTTGCTTAAGTAAGACGAAAATTTTAAGCAAAAGAACTTAAGGTTGCTTGAGCAAGGAAACCTGGCTTAAGCAAGGTCGGCAAATTTGTGCGCTTGCCAGACCAGAACCCTTGCTTGGTTGACGATAGTGAGGAGTTAATATAGGGAATCAAGTGTCATTGAAAATACACTGTGCACCGGGTTTCTGTCCACTTGCTGATGTGTAGACGGTTCTTAGTTAACCTGCTTGAGTGACCTTTGACTTCAAGGTCCCTCTTGCTGAAGCAATCGCTATATCAAGCAAATAATGTAGTTGGGTCTTAATATATACAAGAACTGAAGGAAGTAATCTTCGGTTTCTTTTTTTAGAATGATATTTGTAATGCAAGACATGGATTCATATCAAGCATGTTTAGAACCAAAATTAACTTTACAGTGTGAATATACTGTATATCAATAACGCTGTCGTTTTCTCACTCGTGGTAAACAAATATAATCTAATCAAAATGACACTTTTATTACGTAGCTGAATGTATTCAGCAAGTTATAATTTTACTGAGTTGTCTGTCTGTCTGTCTGTCTGTCCGTGTGCACTCTCCTGGCCACATACATTGACCGATTTGGACCAAATTTGGCACATAGGTAGTACTCCCCAAGGGGATCTCTGGGAATAACTTTCAGCCAAATCGGTTGCGCGCTTTGAAAGTTATGCGCGCGCAAACCCAAAAAGTCGCCCGATTTGGCTAAAATTAAGTATTTATGGGTAGTTTGGCATGCTGAATCGAATGGTTACATTAGTTTTGAATGAAATCTACAAATTCATAGAGTTTTAAGCGCGTAAATTTGAAAAATCGCATTGTTCGGATAAATAATGCATTAAATGATCATAATCGCATTAGAGAACCCTTGCTTGGACTGGCGATGGGAATATAAATGCATTTTATTTTAAGCAAGCAGTTACAACAAAATCTATTATAACAGTTTTGTAGCAAATTTAATCAGCTTCAAACATTAGTGACCAGAAAAAACATTGGACCATTATTGACCTCATGGTGGACCTTTTTCTTCAGGCTTCTCATGAGGTTCGCGCCGGAAGACTTCGCAACTTTCGATGAAGTTTTCTACTAGTAACTTTTGAATTGGCGAATGGTCTTGGGCACTAGCGGTAAGCTACGGTAGCGGTTTTTACCCAGTAAACAGATTTTTTTTTGAATGGACGAAGGTGGGGGACGCAGGGTGGGTTCTCGTGTTTCTCCACAAAGGGCACATTTTCCCGTAAAAATGTCAGCTCGTCATTTTGATAATTAATAGGTGCCAAATTGGGCCAGCAGGTGACTTGACTCGGTGAATGGTGCTCCTGGATGTAGGGAATCAGAACCGACTTCATACATTGCTCCAAGTAAATTTTTGCGATCATGGTGCCCCGAGATATGAAGGGCTTCAAAAAGTTCCCAAATTGGTCCATAGCCTGCCAAACTAGGTATTTTTTCGGAATTTTGGACAAACCTTTTAATTTCTTTGGTGTAGCCTCTATTTTAGGGTCTGCGCAGTCGAAATATTGCCAAGCTGGGGTCTGGAAAGCGTTGTGGATGACATACGTTGCATTGTTCATTAGGACAATTTTTCGTTGCAATTTTTTGCATAGCAATGGCGCGCGTTCTTCAGAGGTCTCCCATGTAAACTTTTTTGCTTGGAGATACTCATTTTTTGTTCTAGCAAGTATCCCCAGTTTCTTAGCTTCAATACAAATCAAAGTTGCTTCATTAATTTTGAGTTTCTTCGCCGCTAGCCTGGTGAAAGTTGAGGGATGGCGCTGATGCAAGGGTTTCACGGCCATTGTCTTCTTTGGTGTCCTTTTCTTAGGGGCACGACCACTCTGGACCTTCATTTTATGTTCATCGGATTCCCCAGCGTTTTTTACCCATCTGTTGATCGTATCATATTTTAAACCTTCTGTTTTGAAGAACAGCCATGCCTTCTTCTTGTCAACTTTAAGCTCTTTTTGTACTTCTGAAAAACGCAGGCGGCGAGCTCCACACTTTCCTGTCTTTTAAATTCCACCCGAACCATTTTCGAAATTTTGATAATATACACTTTGTTCACAATGAAAAGGGGAATCGACTACATATAAAAGCAGCTTCAATGCGCGCACCAGCTGATAAGCATTAACAAAGCAAAGTACATCGCCAGTCCAAGCAAGGGTTCTCTAAATGATCATAATCACATTAAATTTCATACAAAAGCACATAAAATGTCGTTAATATGGGCGTTCAGCTACGTTTCTCAGTCCACTTACGTGGCTTTTATTAGATTTTGATTACTTCCATTGCATGCCTGTTCGAACAGCCTAGAGATTTCAAAAATCTAGTTTGCAGATTTATAGCTGAGATTATTATATTTCTCTTAGTCCTTTCAATTTGAAATGCCATCTGTGTTTCTTACATATGCTGAAGAAGGCAATATATTACAAGTGCAGCAGCTAAAAGATACATATTATAAATCAATTGAAGTAATTTTGATGCTTTAACTGAACCTTTTAAAAGTTGTATACTAACCTAAGTCATATCTCACGGAAGTCAGGAATTCGTTTTGTGTATGGAATGCAAAAAGTCGGCCGTTTCAGGAAGCAGTGTTGAAGAACACTTCTCAGCCACAATGTGCAGAAATACATTGCCAGATCCATCAACAGCATTTGGGTTCGCAAGAATTGAAATCTAAGTGCATATTGCGCCAAGGTTGGTTCCAAAGGGTTGTTTTCTGACACCAAGTGAAGCGCCGTTATTTTAGTATAAGAGTGTTATCAACAGTAAAAGACAAGCCTTGCATACGACAATTTTGATTCAATTTTTTATATGATATATTGAAAGCCCTCATAAAACTACGAGGGACATATTTTTTCTTTAGC
>JAQGAP010002750.1:0-14221 GCA_034697805.1 Orchesella bifasciata | reverse complement strand
TATTTCTTTCTTGATTCGTCTTTTATAGTTCAGTCAGAAGCTATTATCATTATCAACCAATCGGCAGTAAATCCGAAACCTTGAACATTTCTTGAATCATACTGAGGTGGATATATCTGCTAAATAATTCAACACCTTCAATCTGAAGTCCCGTAGAAGAAGAGGTGGTTGTATTTGCCAAACTGAAGGATAGTAATCAGGTCAACAATTTGTACCGAAGTAATCCTACGGTGAAAGGAGAGGAGCCCCATTTTGTCAATACTTTAGTTTCGATTTTAGCCAACTTATATGACTTTGTTGAGAAGAAAAGGTAAGCATTCATATTCAGAACTTTTTACTCTAATTAGTAATAATTTTTCATATTGCTTCAAGTAATTTAAGCTTTTGCTTCTTTATGTAAGGTACATACCCATTGTTTCATCGTGGGCCATTTTATTTGCTTTTGCATATTCAAATTTCTCTTCATACAGTCATTATTAGAAACCTTTCAAATAAGTCACCAAACATGAAAATGCTGCTTCATCGTCGTAGTACATGAAGTGCCTACTTTTCAAACTAATTCATCTGTAAATGTTACTATACAACCATTCCAGGAAATGCCAAATGTTTTTAATACTGGGTAGTTGGCAATTCCTCAAATGCTCATGCGAGATGGATGGTTGGATATTAAATATGGTTTGTTCTTGTGCTCAGTGCGCAATTTATGTTATTGACTGTCCTACACGCTTTGTATCTCATATAACATCAACCTAATACTTTCATTTCAATGCGGGGATGGCTTCTGAGTTGAGTAGCTATAGGCCATGGTCACCTCATATTAATACGCATATCTGGTGACGTCTAAAGGGCAAACATAGCGTTATAGTGTTCATTTCCCGTTACATTGATTTGGATTAGGAGTATCTAGACAAATTTAATGTTCATGAAAGTAGGACCAAACAGACCTCAGATTCTGGTGATTATAAACATAAAATATAGTAATTCTGCGTCAGGAGAAGGAGAACTGTTGCTCATGTTAATAGCTCTATACTGTCAACTGTTGCAATTGCAACTGTTACATGTAACTTTATTACATTTCAATTTAGAAATACAAGTATGCATGAAATGAAGGAGAGGTGAGAGCTTTATTATTTGGCGTTTCGCCACTGGAATTATTGCATATGGAATTAGCGATTATGTTTGCAGTACTTGCACGAGTTAAACACTCTGGAAATATTGAAAGTATACATGTATTAATTTCGCTTTTAAAACGTTAGCTATTGTTATATAAATATCATCAATTGTGCAAATATTTAAGGCAGTAGAGGACAATGATGTTTGTCAACTATTAACAATAATTTAGAGTATATAATAATTCTTTGCATTGTTCTCTAATGTACTAAATTAACAATGTATAGAGGAGAAAGTTGTATTCGTTATCCAATATAATGGAAAATTGTGAAAATTAGGCTTTAGTTCTCCTGGCATTTTGCTTTGGACTGTGAAGGTATTATTATCATTGCATAGTATTTAGTATTTGTGTTTCACAACCGACAACCCGTATTTGGCAAAATAGCTTGGGACATTGGCAGGATCGATTCATGGATTTGGATTGCCTTAATTATTTGGTATAAAATCAAGTCTTAATATTACAGTAATAATATCGTGCGTTGCATTTGCATTAGGAATTCGATTTCCACTAGCTGTCACAGCGTTGTTACATACCACATAACGATCTCTAACGTGTTTTCTAATGTCGAAAGAAGATATCACCAAACAAAAACTAACGACATCCAAATAGCTATTCATACGATGCAGTATGCACTCCAAAGATTTAAAAACTATCTAGTATCGTCTCTGGCATCACGTCAAAGAATTCCTGTCTGCAGTTTCCGCATCCTTATTTTCACGGCAAATACTTTCATGATGAAAGTTTCATCTGTAAATGTGGTAGCCCGAAGTCAGTTTTTGCTGTCTTTGATGTACATATTATGTTATGCTTCCCTTCCATCGCAAATCATACCCAGCAGACAAAGTATATTATTATGAGAAAGCACGAGCAAGACTATATAGTTGAGGCTCCGGGAACTTTCGGTTACGATTCGGAGCAAACGCTCAGTCTTTCTCATGGCATATGTAGGCAAGGATTCTGTATGTATGTATATATGTCGTAGTGCATTATTTTATTTTTAGCTAGTAATTCAGTTCCCTTTTCGCCTTTTCTCATTCCGTTTCGTCAATTATGTACCTATGTGGAGGTGGTGGTTATGATGCTGGAATCGGGCATTGGGTTGTGTTATTGAGTATGAATGTGTTATGCCTGCGGTTGCGTGTCGCATTGTCTGAATCCTTCTTTGCTTAACTATTATGCAGTCCTTCCATCCGACCAAGAACCAACATGAGACTTTCGTAGTCCTTACTCTTTCGGCAGTGTTGTTTTATGGAAAGTATACTTATATTGATCATAATGGTAGCTCAGCATATTCTCCTAGACTAGACTTACAGTATATGGATCTGAAATTGCATTTTGTGAATTCACAAGATTGGTAGATATACGTCATATACATAATATACCCAAGCAATATGAAGTACATAGCGCATTGAGTCAGAATGGAAGGCATGGTCTTGGAATAAAAATCCACGTCGTATTATATTATATACAGTAGAAAGAAAACTTTATTCTAAATTTTTTCACAAGTTTACATCACATACACTATAAGAAGAGTATTTCGACTGTTTCGATGAAAATCTGCATTACTTTTGATATTGCAGCAAAAGGGTTGTAGAACATACGGTGAAAGGTTTTTCTTCATAGGTGCTTCATACTTTGTACTTGTACCATTGCAGAATTATAAAGGGCAGGGAGAGGACACGAATCGTCCTTACGTTAGCTACTATCGCCTTCGTTGTCGACATCGTAATTTGAAACATTTTCTAGCAAGGTGTATCGCAGCATATGTTAAAAATTTTACATCCATCTGTGCGGGTGATTGTTGAGAAAGGGCCACAAAGAAATAAGGATAGGGACACAGTTAAGGGACATGCAAAATTAAGTTTTAGTATCTTTTGTTTGAAGCAAATCTGAAAGCATTTCCGTTGAGGCAATACATCTATTCTTCAAGTTGAGCTTTTTTGGGTTACAAGGCAACTTTTTTAGTTGCTGCTCACTGTATGTTGTAAGCGAAGAGTTTCTAAAATACGCAAAAGATTTTATTATTGCCATTAAATTCCAAAATTAAGATAATTTGAAACATTTATCAATATACTCGTACCGTGTGTGGATTTGAGATTATTTGAGTCAATAAAGTAAATCCAGCGAATTCCTAAGGTGTAATTTTCATACGGTGCTACTGATAGGAAGTATATCTGCTACATAAAATTCAGCTCAATTCAGGCAGAAGTATCCTACCTTTTTATGTCCAGTTCGAAGAATATCCGAGAAACTAATCATCCTCAGTCTGGTATTACTTTTATCTACGTATACATTAGAAATTGAGGAGCGCACAGTGTAACATTTTAAAGGCACAATTGATCTAATCAATTTGCCAACCAAAAAGTGCAAATTGTATATTGACAGCAGGCTGCAATATTCTTACGGCAATTTGTTCTTGTGACGGCATTTGGTCCGCTACAAATACACTGATCTTCAGTAAATCGTTACTGCTTTCTTCTGTCAAGCTGACGCACAATTCTCATATGGTTGCAACCCTAGGTAAGCACTGCGAGTGCGTTTGCTGTGTAGATGCTTAGCGTTAAATGGCTTTTGGAATGCTTGAGGAAGCAATGCGTTTCTTATTTTGTTAACTTACCAAGACAAGGTTTTAATAAATGTTATTTTAATTTAGGGCTATTTAACTCCCTTGGGACGTGTTCGCCAAACGCAGATCTATTTGGAGACCCATGCAGTCGGTCATTGATATCAAGTGTCAGTCAACGCCAAGAGCCCATCAACTATAGGTAAGTTGAATTTACATATTACATAACATATATTTTGTTAACCGTTGAGTTTGATTTCAAGAAAGCTAACGTTGAGAACTCTGTTGTATTGGGTACTTTGCAGATTATCAAAATTTTCTAGTAGTCGTCACCGGAAACTGCAACCATTGAGGGAATCTTGAGAACCCGTTTGGACCACCACCAGGTCCGTTGTCTTCAACATCATCGGAAGCCTGTGCATCAGCAACAGCATTGGACTGATACGAGCACGTTGAAAAAGTCTGACTACTACAGCAAACATAATTATTTTCCGCAATCACAACCACCGACGACGAATACTAATATAATTTCGACAGAAAAGGAAGTCCCCAATAAGTCTTATGAGTTAGAGAACGTGATAGAAAATTTTATAAATTTTCCGTTTTGAATGCAATTCACTTAGTCACTACGTCCTTCTCAGTCCTCTTCGGCTAAACTTACTGGATTCCTTTACAATTAGATCTAGAAAATCTCACACTGTTCCAGCCTGTAGAACTCAAAGATATCAAAATTAGTTTTTCTCTTTAATTAATTTGCCCCTTTTCTCCAACACCTCCTACTCACATTCCTCTCTTATGTTATTTCTTCCTTACAAATAGCGAGAACCGTTAACTCGTTCTCTCAAATCTTCAGTTGGTTAGTTTTTATTATTTGTTGTTGAATTGAAACCGGCTTCAAAATGAGTCTCAACGTAAACCGAAGCGTCAGCGATATGTTTTATCGCTACAAAATGCCCAAGTTGTTGGCCAAGGTGGAAGGGAAAGGAAATGGAATAAAAACCGTCATTGTCAACATGGTGGATGTTGCGAAAGCTCTTGGACGGCCACCTACCTGTAAGTTAATATGCTTTAAAATTAATGCCCACTATCTAGAACAACTGTAAATGATTTATTCACTAATTCACTGATTAAAAATATTAATTTTTAGATCCAACAAAGTACTTTGGATGTGAACTTGGAGCACAAACCCAGTTTGATTTCAAGGATGAACGTTTTATCGTGAATGGATCACACGATGCTAGCAAGCTCCAAGATTTGCTTGATGGTTTCATCCAAAAGTTTGTACTCTGTCCGGAATGTGCGAATCCGGAGACTGTACTGTCTGTGCAAGCCAAGAAAGGAATCTTGAGTCAAAAATGCAAGGCTTGCGGTTATATGGGTGTTATTAAAGGTGGTCACCGCTTAATCCAATACATCATCAAGAATCCTCCAGGTAAGTAGTAGTAATATTAGATTAAATTATGCATCTTGGATGTATATTTATTATTTGCAAGAAATCATATAAACAACAATTCTTGTCAAAATACAGAAATCAATCCAGCGGCTCAAGGATCATCTCTTACTGAGCGCAAGGAACGCAAACGAAACAAGAAGCAAAATGGAGAAAATGGCAGTCCCCGACCTGAGGATGATGATGATTTCAATGATACTTTCAATGGAATAAATGGCAAGAGAATGGATGATGATGATGATGACGATGACTGGGCTGTTGATGTGAGTGCTGCAGCAGTTGAGGCTCGCCAAAAGGAATTAAGCGAAGGAGTCGCAGCTCTTGCAATCAATGAAGACTCTGAGAAACCGGAAAAAGAGCGGATGGATATTTTCTACAAGAATTTGGAAGCAAAACTGAAAAACGGAGGAAAGTACGACGACAAAGAGTTGGTTACTGAAGCTGAACGTTTGGATATCCGTGCAAAGGCCACGCTCGTATTGGCAGAGTTGCTCTTCAATCAGAACATTGCGAAACAGGTTATCCAGCATCGTGTTGTGTTGCTCCGATTCTGTCACCAAAACACCAAGGCACAAAAGTACTTGCTTGGAGGCATCGAGCAAGTCATCGATATTCATAGGGAGTTACTCCCTAAGGTGGCACTGATTCTGAAGGTAAGATTGAACTTCAAGAAATATATAATAAACTATACTCTTTACCGATGATTACGTTATTCAGATCTGAAATCTAATGATTGTAAACCTAAGGCAGACTATGAGGCAAAAAAATTATTGGAATTTAAAGTTAGCAAATCTAGGGCAATAGTTATGTCAGCTATTTTTGTGTCTTTTTTAGGCTTTCTACGAAGTTGACATTTTGGATGAAGAAGTTCTTATTGAATGGCATTCAAAAGTGAGCAAGAAGTATGTGAGCAAGGATTTGAGCCAAGAGATACACTCCAAGGCTGAGCCATTTATCAAATGGTTGAAGGAAGCAGAAGAAGAAAGTTCTGAAGAAGAGGAAGAAGCAGATGATGTTGAGGTACAAAAAAATAAGTTTTATATTTGGTTTGAATTTAAAGTCATATTGTGTGCGCGTTTAAGATAATCTATAATATTTTGTTGATCAATATAGATTGAGTACGATGATAGAGCCCGGATCACCAAATTGACAGCTGCTGAATCCATTACTCCACAGAAGCCAGCAGCACAAAAAGCAACTCAAAATGGAGACGAAGACGACGATTTGGACATCGATGCTATCTAGAAGATGTCTGTTTCCAGCATTAATTATCACCGTGTACACCCTGGCGTTATTTTCTTCACTGATAAATTTTAAACTGATTTACATATTACGTTCGAATCAATAGTTTCAAATCCACATAGGTAGTAGTACATTATTAGTTTGCATTCCTAAAGGGAACAGAAAATTTACAGGTTAACTTTCAAAAAAATAAAAATATGAATCATATTGTGTTGCTAATGAAGTAGTAGTTTACAAAAGCGTACCGTCAAGTTTATTCGTATGCTAACCTTTTAGGATTCTTAAAAATTAAATTTAAATAGACAATGCTAGCAATATTCACGGATTTTGTTGTAATTGCTCCTGAAGAACAGCAAGCTCAACAAATAATGAAACATCACGAGCCCCGTCGTACGTCTCCAGTTTTCAAATAAAGGTTGCTAATAAAATAGGAAAACTTCTCCAGGAGTGATTTCAGGTTTTCAAGACAAGCCGAATAATTAAAGTTTCAAATACAACTTATAAATGCTTCTAGCTATATACAATGAATATAATGATAGTTTATTGCATTCTTATAAACATTATTACTACCTATTTCGTTTAAACAAACGTATGTATTTTCCTCCTTTTGGCTTAATGCATAATAATATATTTGTAATCGTTATCAGTTTTGGTTATTGTTACTTTAAAACCACACATTAGTTCTCTGGCGATTTGTAGGTATTTAGAAATCAACACAAGTCATGTTATGGACTCTGCAACGGACTGTCATTTGCTCTAAACTTTGTAATGTGCATCAACTGATATCTAATAGTAATAATTGCTGCAAATGACAAACTTATCTTGATCAACCTCGCACACTTTGCAGAATTATTCTGAAAGGCTGTCTTATATTCGATTGATTTGAATTTTCAACCTGTAATATTTTAAAAATATATAATGGAAATTGAATATATGGTTAGTGTTAATGAAGTAAAAATGAAAAAGACAATTTGTTAACTAGCACACATAACAAGACGGGTGACGAGAGGATTATTTTAAGTGATTTTTTGAGTATATAACCTGACACTTTACAACAGACGATTTTTTTGATTGAGCCAGGAGTACATTTTACATGTATTACCTACACGTAAATCATGAAAACAAATAATGTTATACATAAACTTGTGTTGAAAATTATACTTGTAAACTAATATTGTTTAGAGTTTGTTTGATTATACGATATACATTTCTCTATGTTTTTCTGTTTCGATTCTCGACTCCTCCGCGATACACTTTTCTTTCTACTCTTTCTATCTTACTATCCTCTCCACTTAATGTAAATTGAACACTTTGTATTAACTAGTTTGGCTTTACATTGTCAAAATTTTCTCCAGTAAGCGACTGCTGAATAAAAGGACTTGCAAAAAATTGAGCGTTGGCTGCTTTTGATTTCATACGATTTTACTCGATTCATCTATTATATGAAGTTTGTATGATACAATACCGAGCTGTATACTGTACGACACTAAAATGTCGAACGTAAAATGGAATTATCAAACAGATTGTAAAAATTAGGATGAGATACCATATTGTATATACTATGCAATGCCATGCTGCTCATCTATCAGATCTGTCCTTACGACACGAGGAACTGAATTACTGTAAATACATGCATCACAGCATAAGTGAAGCCACATGATATCAAACTCATTGTAGTTCCAAGTAAGAAATGATTATGTTCCAAGAAGGTTATACATTATTTCATAACGTTCAATGTTATTCATAAAGATGCAAATTATTCCACGCGAAGTTCTTGATAAATTGAGTATAATATCATGTTCATCTTAAAAGGGCAAATGAGAGTACTTTCCTGGTAAGACTAAATAAGGAATAAGAACTGAAGCGTTCTTCCTTTTCCTTTTCTTAGTGAATCGTGAAATAAAGGAAAGAGTCATAACTTATAATACCACAGCAGCAGTATAAACAGAGGCTCCTATTTTCCGAATCTCTCTTTCTCTTCTTGTCATTTTAACATACGACTGCAGCAGCAGTGAGCTTTCTCCACTCCGCAATGAATAGGTAAAATGCGCACAGCATAATGGGGGAAGCACGTTTTTTTGCAAGTAAAAAGTAGAAGATCACTCTCCTTCCTTGTTACAAGTCACCAAGAGCATTTTCTCCACTCCACTGTACTACATGGTTGGTTTGGTAGTTGGTACTATGTATTTAAGTCAGTAGTGCAGGAAGGTTGAAGCAAGGACGCGAGAAACCCTAAAAGAGAAATTGTAATGAGCCGACACTGGGCGAAGAGAGTATATAGCGCAGTGACAAAAAACAAAAAAAGCTTTTAAGCTTCAGCCTCTCGGTATCTCAAGTCAACTCATTCATTCATGGTAGAGTGGAACGAGTACGGGAACCAGGAGTACCACACGTCATCATGACATTCTTGAACCATGTCTGGTTCGTCAAGTCAAGTCATGCCAGAGAGTAAAAATTGCTTTCCTTGATGTTGATACGGAAAACAGGATCTGAGTTTTTGTACTCCACTCCACATTTTCCCGGATGTCAATGAGGCTCTAGAGAGATGTTGAAGAAAAACTGCTACAGAGACACATAATACAATACACTGATGATGATCGTTTCCCGACTTGAATTGAACACATAGTACAAAGACTACAGAAGCATCATCCGCATCACTCAAGAGAAGAATAAAAGAGTCATAAAGCGAGGAAGAAACCTGAATGTGTATTTTCTGTACACCACCACAAAAACAGACAATTTGATGAGGCGTCTTCTGTCTGGAAGTAATAAATATTTGCTGAGCTTGCCGATTTCAATTCAACGCAAAGTAAGAAATTGTGCGGTACATTATATTATGTATGTGTATGTATAACATATAAATACCATACCACTTTCCTCTTTCCTTCCTTTTAGGGACATTATAAAGAAGTACATTATTTTTTTGGTATTATATGTAATATACTTAATGCAGACAATTTTTATCGCCTTTCTTTCTTGAGACAAAAAAATGTTCATGTAAAAATGAAAGCAAGAGAAAGGAAAGAAACGCATCGTGTTACATTTATAGATAGCGTGTGGCTTTCGTAGCGTTAAATTTTGCAGTTGAGCATGCATATAATATTTTTTGCCTTTATGTTTGTCCTCTAATGCAATAAACTTGAATACTTGAAGAAATAAAAAGACTTCATTCAATTCCAGCTCTATAAATCTGTCTGTATTATAAATGCATCCACATATATATGAAGTAAATGAAGAGTAAATTGTGTACATGTTTAAGCAATAGGTCTCATATTTATATAGATCACTGGAACATATATAAAAGTAACTTTTCCTGCTCTATTTCTCTGCTTACGCTGGAGAAAGTTAAATGATGTTGAAGGAACGTGGCTCGTGCTGCTTTTAGCAAAGACCTTTATTTTTTTTTACATTTGTTCGTTTCTTTCATGAAAAAATCCGGTAATCATCAGATTCATGTTGGTAGCGTGGCTTGCCACGGGACCGAAGAAACAGAAAAAATATTTATAGTGAGCAGACCGATTAAATATGAATGTGAATGCAATGCAGCTTTTCCTTCATTACTTTAATTACATTTCAAGTTCGTGACTTTGCTGAAAATGTGTGTAAAAAGCTGGAATTCTTTTTTGTTCAATGTACAAGCAAAACCTATTAACATACCTAGATACACAATAAAAATAAAACTCATGTTTGTAGATTATGGTATTGGGAAAGTGTGGACTGCTGCTGCAACCAAAACTTTTTGAGGTGAATTCGATCAATGATGCATAATACAATGCCTAATAGGCATTGCCTATTCCATGTTTCATAGTTCCATTCCATATAATGCATGAGTTTAATCGGATAAATCGTTTGATCAAACTGGTGTGATTGTGATGATGACGGTGGTAGAGGAAAAAAGTTAGTGAAACACGTTGGACGATAGCAAGCGACTAGCACGGACTGCGGATTGTGTACTTACTTGAGTCGCTGCTTCAACTCTACAACTACAAAAGCAACTCAGGGAAGGAAAGGTGACGAATATGAAGATGATTATGATTATGTTGATGATGATGATAGACTGACATTTAAGCCCACCTCGCCTTGCTTTACGCCTAGCAGCAGCTTATAGTGAGTGGGACGAAAGCCGAAGCTGAACCTGGAAATAACCTGACTGGTGCAATTTTCCGCTTTGTGAATGAGAAAAAAGGAAACGATTTACTGGTAGATTTTTTTTTGCAATATTTGCCATTTATCATAATAATAGAGACTGGGCATAGGGCTAAGAGAGCTATATTTTATGCGAGATGTCCATACACACAAACTCGTAATAAAGTTTTGGCCAGGTAAACTACTTCCACTTTTTTCATGTCATGTAGCGTATGAGGTGACGATTTGTTTGAGCATGCTAGTCATGAAAGTGATTCATGCTACTTCGTATTCGCTTCGAGCACACTGATTTTCATGGAAGATAAACCTGGAAAACACGGGCATGTAGGAGGTGAGGGATTTTTTTACGTTGTTTCTTGTGTACCGTCAAGTGAAAGGTAAAACCCGAACCTTTTTCCCCACTTTTACTTCCATGCGGTATTTCGTTTGTGTGCCTTGCCGTCGGCATGGTATGGCATGTGGATAGAAAATGTTGTGTGGAGGTGGAAGTGGAAGAAAAAATGACTATAATCCCCTGGAACTAAAGAATAGTTTACACCACACTCACCAAACCAATATACGCATAGGCCCCAAACGTTTTCGCTGGAGAAAGGCAGTGCATGTACTTGTTAAGCAAACCAATAGCCGAAAAAAATCTCGGAAAAGAAAAGGGTTGACTCAAGGGGATATATAATAAAAGGGAAAAAAGCACAAGGCTGTCTGTTTTAATTCCACACGCTTCTGTTAGCTTTCGGAACATTTCGTTTTTGGTGTGCATGTGCCCATCTATATACATGCATACATAGCCGGCGGTGTAAAACCTTTCTGAACTTGTCCTGTATTTTCCTTTTAGTATTCACGCTCTACTCTCATTTCATTTTATTCCTTCTTAAATGCCAGTTTGTTGCAAACGGTGTAATAATGGGTTATGAATGTACACATTTTATTTTGACTACGGTTATATAGTCACCGTATGTCCCTACTCCCAAAATGTATGCATATAAATATAGTTATATCTAGGTCGGGCAAATTTTAGGCACCGCTCTTTCGCATCATATCATTCAATTCAAGGGGAAGAAATATACATAGCGAAACTTTTTTTTGTTGGTCATACGATATATTGTAGTGGGCACATACATACATAGTAAATTATGCATATAAATTGCATAAAGAAAACCTGGCTCTAGCTTATAGCTCTTTTTTGCTCTCCTTTTTCTGCTTCTGCTCCCTTGGGTGCATCATCATCCATACGTAGTATTTGTGTAGAAGACATCATAGCGCATAAGTACCTTTTACATCAAATATGTATAATGTGGAGTATTATATAGAGAGATACATACATATAATTTTGTACACATGCTATCCAATATCGAAACGAAACCAATGACGAAAACCCCATGACTGTATTATTATGCTCTCTACTACTTCTTCTCTCTATATTGCTACACTTTTGCTTCACTTTTTGTGTAGCAGTGATATGGTGAGTGTTCCATAAAATGGAGTATGGGTCTCAGTCTTCTGATACTGAATTGAAAGGAACGGAACGACACCCCTTTTCTTCTCCTTCGTCTCTCGTCTATACGGAGATATTTTAGTGCCCCAAAAACTTGATATAAAAGTAACAATAATCCGACACAATAATGGGAAAGCAAGGGACCTTTTACTGGAGAAGAAGAACTAGTGCTGATGCTCCTGGATGGAGAAGACTTCTTCGGGTTCCTACCTATTTTCTATAAGGATAATATTACATTGCCCTTCTCCAGAGAAAGAAGAGGAGACCAGTTTTATACGTAACTAAATAGGTGAACAATATCCAGAGGGAAGAAGAGAATAAGAATATAGTTGATAATATTCTTACTTTTTTATTTGTACAAGCAACCTAGTCCTTTCACGTCGTTTCGCATATCGTATCCTTCAAAAACAAAAAAGTCATCACAAGGTCCTTCTGACTCAGTATTCACTTCTTCTGATAAAAGTTTGAGGGAAGACAAGATCATCATCATCTCGACATTATCATCAACCTCCACAAACTTCATCAATACACTTTTCCTTTTTGCCGAAATAAGAGCATCAAAAGTTTAAGAGGAAGAGGTGATATTGAATGAGGAGGAAAATGGGGCAAGTTCTGGAGGAAACGATGATTATTCCGTGTTGTTAATAATTAACTTGCTTACGGGTGGTCTTCATTCACTTCATTGAAAATCTCATAAGATCAACTGGCAATTTACTTTGCAACTAAAAAAGTGGAGGAAGAATCGTCAAAGTTGTATCTCTCCCAAGATAACATTGGACACAGCTGATTTTTAATTGGGAAATAATGGAGAAGATGAAGGTTTTCTAAAGGTTAAGTGATAAGTACACTCAACAAAAGTATTTGTAGACTTTGGGCAAAGGTGTGTTCGCGTTTGAATGTTTTAAGAAAGAGTGATTACAAGTCAACAGTGCTTTCATCTTCGTCGTAGTCATAAAAAGGTAAGTTTCCAACTTTGATTTGATTGAATGTGCATTCTTCAGCGCATTTTGTGTGAACACCTAATGCTGATAGTTGCGTGAACAAGATTATGTCATTAATAATTGGTAATCAGCAAACAATGACTGGTTTAAAATGAAAATGCACTTAACTTGACTGTGGTGTCTTTTTGAGAGTTGGACAAATAGTCAAGTCAAGATCAAACCATTTTGTCTTAGGACATTAGATTTTGGAATTACAAATATTGTAGACGTTTGAGTGTCAAGTATTTATTTTAGAGATGCTTCCTTACTTAACTTTTTACGATTGGCAATAGGAATCATACCTTATCATAATATAATGAGCATGACTAACACTCTAAAATGGATTATGTACTAGTTGCGCAACCAAACCGAAATGGCAAGTGTTTTTACGGTAGTATTTGCGAGTCATGATTGAAATGCAAATTGAATCGAATCACAATACTTCATTGCTATTTTATATTAAATTCCTTTTCTGAGAGAACATATCAAACGTATTGAATCAGTCATCAATGGATATTTATTTATTTAGATGCAAATTGATATTCACAATCAGTATCAGTACCGAACCATGAACGATGCATGCAAATCATTATGTTTATGGTTTGTGAATGAGATGCATCTCAAATCAAATACACATGTCAATGTCTAACTAACCACCACCGCTGAGCTGTACATTCCATGTACTTTGCCAAAAATAACTTGTAAAAATAGCATGTTACGACTACGACTTCATTTAATATTTAATGTGCTTGTGAAGCGCTGAGGCATAACTTTAATACTTCGTTTTTCATATAAGAAGCGAGTTCAACCTGAACTTAGCATTATGTTTTAATTCTGATTCTTCCAATTGCTATTCATTCAGTATACATAAGGATAAAAGGTTAATGTGGTAATGTAATAAGGACTACTAATACTGAGAGACAGTTTGACTATGGGAGTATTGTAAAAAGTATAAACGAATTATCAAATTTTTATTGTACACTTCTTGTACAGTTATAAGATCACCTTCTCTCACGATCCCCATAAGTCTCATTCGCTGAAATCTAATGAATTCTTCAGTCCCACTCTCCTGTCTTCAGCTAAAGCGAAGCTGTACATTATCCTATTTCAGTCATAAAAATGAAATTGAAAACCTGCAATAAAACAAGCTACTAAAAAGGTATGCTTCATGCTTATT
>JAQGAP010002749.1:0-14222 GCA_034697805.1 Orchesella bifasciata | reverse complement strand
CCAAAAACATCGAATTTTACCCCAAATTCAAGAACCCGTCATAAATTCCACAAGGTTAAGCAATTTATAATTTTTGGTCTAATTCCAAAAGCAGGTACTCCTAGCGAAAGGATCCACCTAAAAGCCTTCATTGGTTCCAGCAGGCTTGAACAAAAATTACAAAGGAAGTTGGGGAAACGAACGAAAACACTCTTTTTGGGCAGTCTGTGAAAATGATTCCCTACACAGCTATCAAAGGGTTTACAAGGCTCGTCAGGTTATCAATACGTAGCTTACAAAATTCTTTATCTGTACTGAAAAAACGATTTAATAAAGTCGACATCTATGGAAATTACAGCTTAACTATACCAGTCTCACGACTTTTGATTGATCCTCTACTGGGATCTCATGTTAATAAATAATGCTACTAAATCCTACTCAATGGGTTGTTAAAGAGGGATTTGAGATTTATTTTCTCTCATTGGTAAATGTAGGCCTTGAAAAAGGATAAACCACTTGTTTGTTCATGAGTCGACAAACAAATATCATGAAGCAAAAAAAAGGATTTGAGAAAGAGTTTATCAGGATGCTTTTAGTTTTAGATGTTTTATTTGTAGCTCTCCAAGCTGGAGATTTTCAATACAATCTAAACAAGCACTGTGCGTTTAGCTACGTTTCAATATAATGCAAAGGCGTAGGCAGATTACTTCGATTTCAAGATAAAATTAAAAGAAGTATCTGCGTCGTAGTAGTTTTTCGTTGTGCTACATGGAAAAAGTTTGGAAAACGCCTAAATCGTTCATAAGTCCTTCCAAAAATTATTTTCGGACCGTCATGCTTTTTAAATATACATTGTCATACATGAGTAAATATCGTTATTGTTACTGTGCACTAAATTTTGGTGTTTAAGCTCTAGCAAATAGTTGTACGTGATTAATCAGTATTTTGTGTATAAAATGTATAACATTTTACATAAATGGTCCTATAACAATTTCACAGGTCTTTTGAACTAAGGTGTAGCAGAGATCTCGTAAATGGTAGTAATTTTAGGGTTACATTGAGCAAATTTCAGTTGACGGTTAGGTTTTCCAGAAACCACTGTGTACTTGAACGATTTAATTAATTTAGTCGATATATGACAGAAATAGGGCCTATATAAATAGTAACCAATCGTACAACCAATCGTAAAAGAAAGGTTGTGAAACACAAAATTAACTGAATTAACTGGGGAGTTGTCATTAGTGTAATTGGCAATGAAATGTACACCGTAACGTTTTCATGACGATGTTCCTGGAAAAGCTCTTGGTGAAGATATTTTTAGACTGGCTCAAAAAAAGTTTGTTTTGTTACCAGGAAATGTTGATAAAGAGAAGGTTCTTTATGATGAAACTGTTTTTTTCATTCCTACTCTGTGAAAGAAAAGAAAGTAGCAATTCCGTCAAACTCGATATCACTTTTCGTTTCTGTTGCCAATAGAACAGGCTTTACCATCAAATAAAACCAAGGATCGAGATTTGATTAGAGATTCTCGTCACGGGTTTAATATTTGATACTGGAACATAGTGACTTATGAGGGGGAGATTGTGTTTGCAATGTCTCACGTGATACTGATATGACGATATAAGAGTTTTTGATGAAAAAACGGGGAAAGCAAGTTGGTCGGTTTATTGCTTGTCTACTTTTGTACGATAGATCCATCCAGTCGACAAAGATTTGAGGGCACTTGGAGTTTTGATGCTGTTACAAGTGATTCAATTTGTAGAATCGAATTTATAATATTTTGAACATCGTTTACTCCGGCATTAATACCACCTCATCATGATTTCACCATGTTTTGTGGTTTTCTAGTCTACTTAGAACTCGTTTACCTTTTCATAAAACTAATTGGATCTTGTGCTCATGTACGTAGTCATTCTCTTTCAAACCGCGTTCTTCCTGCCAAATTGCCCATGAGCCGCATAACGTTATGAAAAAAAACCAGAGCTTGAGCGTGGTCGTACAAACTTCATCCAGCGCCTCGCCCATGGTGTTGAAGATGAAAGTGTATTATGCAAATCTGAGCTAATAACTATGTACGAGTAAACTTGTAGGAAGTAGAAATGACTACATGATATTATTATTTATAAGTGTACATATATTTTATAAAAGGGAGTTGATTATTGGTTACAATGCATATGAACAGTTTGGCTGCTTTTTGTAATTTTTTTTGCTACAAAAAATAATATTCTGTCCTCCTAAGCTTCGCCAACATATATCTATATTTTAAAGGCAGATCAACGATTAAAACAGAATAAAAAGTAAACGTTAAAGTTTTAGTTTTTTCAACAGTTTAAGTTTTTTAAATAAACCATTTACATCCATTGTAACCATAGTATTTTCAGAAGTAACGAAAAATTATTTAAGTTTGTATTTGAATTCAAATATACTTTTGAAATACCAGCAAGCACATCGATGGCGCATTAACCCCAGTTTTATGTCACGTTGATGACACAGGTAACTATGCGTTGTTGTCAACAAAACGTCCTGATTTCTAAATCTTGAAGGACTTCACACATTCACGATACACATGAAAGATATTTGTAATTGCTTTATCGTTTGGCTACAACTGTGGTCTGAAAAAAACATTTTTATCAAGATTTTACATATAGCTTCCTTTCAACTTGAGATGAACTAAAGAATAGAAAACGCCAAGACTAGAACTAGAACTATAACTTATAACCGAGTTTTCGCTTCCAAAACTCGGAGTGACAGCGAAAAGTGAGTTTTTTCTCACTTCAAAGTTAAAGCTCAGAATACCCAATGCATAGTCTTTGATGTGTTATATGTTCACTTTATTCCGTGCCTTTGGAAGTTTTACAACTTTCTTGACAGTTGATCAACAAGGTTAGGAATTAGAATGATGTAATGAATGAGTTAAATATTTTGTCTGATTTTGATTGTGAAATTTACTTCTAGCTGCTTTCCAATATTCCCATATGAGAAGTTTCATAACATTTTCCCGGTAGCTACCGAGAAACTAAAATATTCGTTCGTTCAGTAGCAAAATAAGCAAAGCATCGGGATCCTCATCTTGATAATTCCACGTACTTGCTCGTACGCACCACTTATTTAGAAAATTTAGCTTAGAGTAGTTTTGATCTGGTAACAGGTATGGTTTTAGCTGTGTATCTAATTTTCTTGTTGCAAAATTCTCGAAAATAAATTGCACTGCATATCTACATTACTTACTAATTCCACTTGGTGACGAGATGATATAAAACGGGTTTGTACTATTAAAACAAGCAGATCTTGACATTAAAGTATATTCATTGCACTTAATTTGGATACGTCCACTCAGCAAACATGTTGCGTAGACAAAA
Organism: Orchesella bifasciata; assembly: GCA_034697805.1. NCBI lineage: Eukaryota > Metazoa > Arthropoda > Collembola > Entomobryomorpha > Orchesellidae > Orchesella > Orchesella bifasciata. Next base: position 10,884 of record JAQGAP010002749.1, on the reverse strand, counting down.
GCCTTATACAGTGAACATGGTATAATTGGTACGTTTTGATAAGGATAAGGGCAGACGAAAGTTGTTGTGAAACTCTTGAGTTTTAAGGTGCGTGGAAAATCTTGGATCTCAATATGAAATATGCAAAATGGGATGACCTGTGATAGGGTTGTATTTTTGGCGAAGGGATAATGTGTTACATAATGATAAAAGGCGCAATTTATTGATCGTTCGGTTCTAGCAGGTTTTTTAAAAAAACAGTATCAAAACACGTTATCCATTATAAACTGGCTAGAGGACATCAGTTTCCGGTTCAGTCAACAATGTATCTCATTTCAAAACGAAATTACCAACCACTCTGTATATTAATATGACTGCTGTATCTTTTTTCTTAAAGACAAAAAAATGAGAATACAATAAAGTATTGGAGACGTGAGTTGAAATTCTTGTTTAATTTCGGAATTCACGATAAATATCTTGAAGATTCATAGTATACCTTGTTTTTGGTTAGTCACAATCTAAAATATTTCTACTACTGCTCTTTGTACCTTACTCAACCTTCGACATTTTGACGAAATCACTTTTCAATTTCAATAGAAGTCCCAAGTACATGGAGTATCACCTTAAGAAATCTGGTAGTCCTTTAACGCAATTCAATACTTTACCCAGCGTTTGTGCTGAAACAATTGCGCTTTTACGAGCTCGTATATTGTATTAAATAGCACTTATGGATAACATTATACGTTGTGCACTCTATTTTAGAACTTGCCACAATAGCAATGTTTTGCATTTTGAAAAAGGAATGGAAGTGATGAAAAGAACGGATGCAGATCTAAATAAATATAGAGTTTATTGTAAAGCAAAGTGGGGTAAAATTGGAACATATTACATACATGTCAGCAAATGATCAAAATAATGCAAGAGGCAGGATAACGATGAGTAGTGGGTTTGTTTCATATAACATATTTAGTTAAAAATTGATATGAAGCGTAGTTCAGTCCAGAAAAAACGGATCTGCTTAATTAAGACACTTAATTTGTAGGCAGCTCATACCTCATAGTAAGCCGGTTATCAACATACTACACGAATGATTGTTCAAACACAATATAACAATAAATTAGGTGGTCAGGGGTCACTCATCCAATTACCAATTGTATAATTGGTAGTGTGATAGAAACAGAGAAGTAAAACGTAATTTCACAAGATTGGTAGCAAAAATAGAAAGGATGGCAGTTACCTTTGTTTTAATCTGACTCATAAAATGCTGATTTTAGTCACAATATGTTGGATAGAAGTTGGTGATGGACTCGTGTAGCCGTTCACAGTTGGGTTCTTTCTTCCTTTTCTTCTTACTTTCTTTTTGATAGACAAAAAAGTGTCATTATTTTCGGGTCTTATTGTATGCATTCTTTTGTATCCCATTAATATCAAAAGTTTTACTGTTATATAAAATCAAGAAACGAATAATAATCAGAGTTTTCTTCCACATGATTCTCAAACATGGTTTGGCTTGGATAGATAGCTTAAAATCTGTAATATAGTGGCACGTGTTTTGTAATTTGCCACTTTTGAGAAAACTTTTGTTTCGATTATACGCTGTCATGAAACCCCAAGTAATTGATTTTATTACACTATGATGCATTCATTTCGACTGTAGAGCATAACGGAAGTGTTTGTATAAAGCTCCATTTATAATACTGATAGTGTCTCTTCTCAACACAAGAATCCTAGCGTTTCAATGCCAACATTTTGTTGTATGAAGCAACAGTTTTTTTATATGGATGAAAAATTCAACACACATGTTGATGTAATGCTTCTTTTGTTACATAATGGTAAACAAAACTCTCGAATTCCATGTTAAAAACTATGTGATCTAAAAACGAAAGTAACTATTACTGAAGTTTGCCTTTTTACGTAGATGCATTTATATAAAGGTGCATGAAGACTTGCTTGCATTGTTTAAGACAAATAGGACATGTTTTCATGTTGAAACCACAGTCTTTTTCGTATTTGTTTCCTCCATTCTAATTTCTCTGCAAGCGAACTGTTTGTTTTTTCTCTTGAGGAAGCTATTAGATTTAGAAGTAATCAAAATCCAATTTGTTTGAACTTCCGTTTGATGTACGTAAGTTTTATTGAAATGCTCAATTTTTGATAACTCCCAACTCCGTTTTAATATCGTAGATGTAGATATATATTATTTTCGTGAAAACAAAGTTGGCAAACTTTTTAAACACTATTACTTCAAAGTATTTGAAACTGCACTAAAATATTGGGTAGAGTATATTCAATAGGTTAAGCTTCATTTCTATCAACTCCCACGTAGTAATTACACTTATAAACTTGTCTTGAAGGTCTTTAGTTTAATTGAATTTTACTATAATTTTAAAACACAAAATTGGATAAAAATAAAATTCCAAGCATGTACGTTTTTGGCAATTCGTAGTAATCCTTGTAATTTCCTTCAATTGATATACAATAAAAGGGTAAAATTCCTTCAAAGGCAAGGAAGATTGCTTTCGTGTGCCATTTGTTCTCTTACAGTTGCCCGTATTTTTACCTTTTCATTAAAACCAAGAAGTTTTCCAATGGCTTCACTGGCGTTTGTACTTTTCGATGACTAAGCGTGACAACTTGGTATCTAATTTAATGAAACAAGTCTACTCTGAATTGAAGCACGTGCTCGATTGAAAATTGTGTGAAAAAACTGACAAAGAACATTAAAGTTAACTGTGATGACTTTTCCTCTGAATATTCGCATTTCAGTTTCTCCAGTTTCCAATAAACAAATGATGATGGTATATAATATGAGAAGTTTTTATTTTGTACCAGTTTGTAATCCTACACTTATTCATATGATACTGCCATGATTTTAACCTTCAAAGGACATTTTAGCCCATGCAACCATAACATACAAGTTGAAGTCATGCGCTGACAAAAAACTAATAACATTTGATACTAAAAAAAAAACAATTCTGGAAATTTAGCTTGCGCAAGAAGTTTACAAAATGGTTATTTTATTGAAAATATACTTTGCAGGTGCGGATCAAACAAATAGCAGCATGATGACTATGTTCCTTCAACAGATTTTCTATTAACCTTTATATTTCCTAGAAAGCTCAAGTATAAAAATTGAGCTGTCATTTACAAAGGCTCGTCGATAAAATAGGTTCTCAGATTTTGAAGCAAACCTCAGGTATAACTTTGGGGGAATCTCAAACTAGGAAATGTTGATTTCATTATTACACTATCATGCCAGAAGTATATTGAGCTAGCATAAATACAATTTACATTACACATAAGTTGTGCCACTTATATTGTTTTCAGTTGGAAAAACTTGTGTGGTAGAAGCAGCATGTTCTAATTAATTTTTCATAAACAAAGCAGCCAAAGGAGATGTTCCGTAATTGTGCATTCCTTTTGTGAGTAAATGAATTATAAAAGAACAAGAAAGAGATTTGTTTTCATCAAAATTAAACTTGTCATAGGAAGTAAAACAAGAGGCTTTGATAACTAGTTTCCGTTTATATTAAAAGCAGAAATTCAGGCATTCACTAAAAATCCTGTGCTTCAGTGCTCTTCATGGAATGAAATAAAACAAGAGCGTTTGTGTAACGGTTGCTTCAATCTGTCTCGTATTTAGCTTCTCAACTTACCGGTTCCTGTTATACTGAATACATAAGCATTTGAAAATGTTCCGGAAAATATATTTCTACGCAGAAAGAAAACTACGCTTTTCACAAGCTTTCAAAGCGAAGTATTTGGTTCTCATGATCAAAAGCACAATCACAAGTGAAATGCTTTTTGTAAAGACGATGAAACAAATTTTTGAAATTGTTTAAGAATCTTTAGAGCGAGATAGAAATGCAAAACCGTACCAAGAAATAATTATAGACTGCATTGAATCTGCTTTCATTTCCATTAAATTTCCATAGCCATATTCCTTTATTTTACAGTCGAGTTTCAGAAAAATTAAAATTAATGAACAACTTGCAACAAGATTCAGGAGTCTGCGTCTTAATTTAAAAGGCTACGTTGAATGTGTTAAAGCTGATAAAAAGCATCATGACTTCCTCCTTTAATGGAATAGAGCCAAAAACCAAAAACGTTTCCTATGCCCAAGCTTTTAGAATAACTATGCAATATAACTTGAGGCAAACTGTGTATTAACGTGATGAAATCATCGTAAGCATATAAATAATGCACTAAATGTCTTTCTCTTAAAAACTGCATCTAGTTCGAGAAACGAAACTTAATTGTAGACGGGTATGAACACAGACTTAAGCTGTGAACAATTGTGATACATTGTCAGTTTGCTGTTGTGTTGGTGTTCCGATTAAGCTACAACAAGCTCAAAACCAATTGATTAGTGATGCACCTCACGTTTTTAATGTGTGATCATCGAACTCTGCACGAGTGTTGAACATGTGAAAATACAAGGATGTTCTAATAAATCATTAAGTTCAACAAACGTTGGCCTCTTGAGCCAAGGTCCATCAAATAGAGCTCTCCCGTTTTCGTCTTTATACTAGGAAGCTTTTTATTACAAGCAAAACTAAAACAATTTACTGATTGCCAATTTTAACTTGAAACCGTTATCAAATTAAAAGAGAAAGAGTGGAAGTTAGCACCTGGAAAGTAACATGCGAAACTTTCACTGGTTTTACTTGGCAGACAAAAAAAGTAATTCCATTCTAGGAATCCTAAGCCAATTGACACATTCAAAATATCAACATGCTGTAAATCAGGTAGCAAACCACTTGTGCTTCGTTAACCTAGCTTTTCATTTCGTCGGCATAAAATTGCTTTCACAATTTCAAAGTGAAAATAATACGCGAACATATAAAAGTGATACCATCTTGCATCACCTTTCTTTGAAGTATTTTATAATTGAAATAGTTTTATTTTTACCAATCTACGTCATTTGGTATCTGAATATTTCATTAGATTTATGCTATACCATCACAGATCTGTATTTGAAATAAACAAAATGTTCCTTATACATTTTCATTAACGATATGGTTTACAACATTTGTCGATTTTTTTTCTATGTAAAAATAACATCGGCCCAGTTGCTTCTTTCAAATGTATTAGGTTGTAAACGAATTTGAATGACCTCTTTTCGCATAACCGTTAATAAAAATCCAGATGAAACCGGTCGTCGTAAATTTCTTTTTTAATACAAAAGCTGTTGAAAACGCACAACAGAATCCTAGCGTTTTAATGCTACCGTTTGTTCAAGTGAAGCCGTAGTAAAGTTTTCAATATTGGACGAGAAATTCAACCCCCGCAATCTCTCAGAAGAAAACATCTAATCAGTTTCGTTTTTTCCGTAGGTGCATACAGATAAAGTTTGTTTGATGAAGACTTACTTGCATTGATTGAGGCAAACCGAATTCTCATCCATCCCAATCTTCTGGAAAATGAACTGTTGACTTTCATTTCCACCCGAAAAAGCAATACTTTTCGAAGTATTTTCAATTTGTTTGAGATTCCGTTGTATTTGAACGCTGATTTTTGACAAATGCCGACTCCATATTAAAATTGGGATTTAGTCTATTTATGTATCAATTTGTGAGGAAAATCGACCATACTTTCCAAAAAAATATAAGCTCGAGGTATTTACATGCGCACTACTCCTGTTGAAATGAAGACAGTTGATGACAACTTGATAAAGCAGTTTATAAAGTTGCTTCCAAGTACTTCCCATTTTATTTCCGTGTGGCTACAATAAAGCTGCACACCAGGCATTTACAGGTGGCTTGGTTTCAACTTGAAGGAAAGTACAAGAAAAGAAGTACTGAATTCCCGAAGCGTAACGTATAAAAGAAGCCTACAGGGATCAGAACTTACAACCACTTCTCCTTTTCCCAGACTTATATTTTTCGTAGAAATGTTCGCTCTTTGAAAATTAAACTTTTAGAGCTGGAGATTTGTTGCGTATTTGCTATAAAAGTAGGTTATTTATGTGGCTGCTATTTCAAATATTCTCAATTTTATTCCACTTTTTGAACAACAAAAACATGTTGAATTTGAATTCGCGTCAACGTTAAAGCTTTTTGCTGAAATTTAGTTTCTACAAAATATATGAAGTTGCAAAATAAGAAATGTAAGAAGGTCCCTTTGTCAGGGACTGTCTTTGGAATTATGCTTCAATAACAATCTGTTGCAGAAAGGGATTGAATGAGAATGAAATACATGTAATTTAGAAAAATAAACCATCAAATATTTGAAATTCTTCTGCAAAGCCTTGACAATGTTGTGCATAAACTAAACGCGTGAGAGTAGATGAAAAATCAAGAAGCTGTTTGTGACATGCTTGAAAGGTTTCCCAATATCTCTCTTCACGGGGCTAGAACCAAACTGGAGTAACGATATTTGCAGGAGTTTGCATACTGTGGATTGCCTCCCATTTCACATAAGGAAAGCTACAGGATAAAGTAGTTTTCGTTTTCCCCTGGATAAAGAATATACTATTGGTTTTGTTTAATGTCATTCGATGCCTTCCCAATGTTCGCAACTTTTTCGATTACTTGAGGAAAAACAATGTGAGCTACTTTGGAGCAGAACCCCCTGAATCCTTTTACTGTGAATATACTGCAAAAAATACCAAAGTTGACAAAATCAAATGTATTAAGAAATAAAGGACATCGCACCGAGGACTTTCATTAAATGTCATTCATAGAGTATGCAACAATAAATTATAGTTATTAAATAATGCTGTCAAAAGTGATAGAAGGAAATCACAACTTCAGTACAAAGTGCAAGATTTCTATCCAGTTTCAATTTCTCGCCAATTTGTTAGTGAAACCTGAAGTTTCACAATTAATAATAGTTTCTTCATTTCTTCAAAACCTCTTAACAAGAAAATCATTACTGCTCTTAATTTAAGCAGCGTTCAAAAGCTACAAAAATGTAGGCAATTATCTTGCCATACATCTCATCTTTGGAAGTACCCATAAACCGGAAAATATATTAAATCTCCTTTCATTAAACGTCTTCCAAAGAAATACCTATGCTTTTAATGGCTTATGCCTAATAGCAAATTGTATTCTGAAAGTCCCATTGGTTTTGGGAAATGGGAAGTAGCTTTTAAAGTTAAAAAGGTACAATTTACCAAAAATTTAGTAACGAATAGTAAAGTCACGGAATGAAGGAAAACATCAAGACACGAGCAAAGGCTTAGAAGGACCATTCCTTAGTAATTAGGGCGTCCATTTTATTTACTGAAATACTTGAGTTCAGAGCTTCTTCCTCCACCGTAAATTAGTTTTCAGTAATATCAGTATCCTCTCGTCAGTAGAATTCTGCCAAGTCGAAAATACGCTCTGAGCATTTGCTTCGCAATGTAATAACGTAAGCGGATTATTTCGATACTACGATAAAAGCAATGTTTGTTGTAAAAATAAAAGCAAAAAACAACACACGTTATGGCTCAGACAGGTTTCGTTTGAAATTAAAAGCTTATTAAAAATGTACCTAGTAAGTACAAACGTATTTCAGGTAAAAGTGCTTTTCCGCTCCTAGCTATGCGAGTAATATGCGACTGTCTGAAATCAAAAATATTTTTTAATGATACGGAAAGTATCTTATTTGATCAAGCAGCAGGAAAATTATAAATTCGAGGTCATTTCCGGCATCTTATAATTATAGCAGTAGGTAGAGTATAACTAAATCTAAAAGTGGCTGCATTTCGTAACAAACACCTGTGTAATAAAACATCCACATTCTTCTGGTCAGTCGTCTGCAAAAAATCATTATTACAGCTTCTTTTTGTTGTTGTTGAAACACGTGAAGAAGTAGTGAAAAGAGATGGTGTAGTTACTTCTTATCGTAGCGCAAAAGCGAAACAATGGGTTACTTTTGACACACTCCTCAGTTTTCCCTAGTTTTCTCCGTTGAAAGGAAATGTCTTGCTTTCTGAAGCCCGTATTTCAACCATGGAAAGCAGCAGCAGGGAAACTTATTATTCCCTTCATTTAATCCACAGAGCACGTGATACCCTGCAAATGATTCAATTTTCTACCAACTAAAAAGTCAACATTCGTTAGTATAATTGGTACGGTTTGATGAGTTTTTAAAGAGACGTGAAATTTGATAGTTACAAATGTTAATTGTTAAAAAGACATGAAAGCATGTTGTCACATTTTGGCACTTCGTAAAATATCATCTTACTTTTTCTTTTCAGTTGTTATGGAAAAAGGAATTTCCTGTTACGAAACAAGCATTTCTTTGTAGTCTGTCAAGTGTTTTATGTATTGCTCAGTTTTTACCTGCTTTCTCAAACTAGAGGAGTATGTTTATAACTTTTTTTTCGCGTTGTGTGTCTTTGAGATGCAACAACGACAACTGTGTTACTAAATTACCCACCTGATATAGTGATGTGATAATAAGCGTAAATTGGCACGTGCTCCGAACGACTGAATTTTTTTATAAATTAAGTAGCAAATTGAATAGCTTGTTTGGATGTTTCCTTCTGGTTGTCACATTCCATTTCCCCTATCTGCACTTTTTAATGAGACAAGGTATATAACCAATGAACCTTTTGCAGCATTGTCGTGGTGTGTAGCGTTATATTCTCTTTCAAAGAAAAGGCAGCTGGTATAAAAGATGAGAGAAAGCAAGACAAATCTAATACCACAAACATCAATATAATTGTATTTGAATGGAATATCGAACACTTGTAGAAGGAGATTATGTACCCATTGTAACGTTTTTTGAGGCTCAATTTATTACAAAAGAAAGATTCCTATTAGCCTTGCAATTAGACCGAAGAAGCAAAGTCACCCACCAGCTTTAGCTTTATGAAACTTTGGACCTTACAAAACCTTATTGTGCGTTCCAAGTGTAATAGAAATAAAATGATGTTGTATGCAGAGCTCAAAGGGTTTTGGTATCAAGTTCCTAGAAGAGAAAGGTGTTGTACATAACTTCTTATGTGATACAGGTGAAAGCACGAATGAGGAAATGAGATTTTGATTAATTTTTTGTAAAAGGTTGACACACCAAAATTAAGTAGACTGAGTGAGCACCCAATCGGATTTGTGAAGTCATGATAGAAAAGAAGGAGACCCATAATAACGCTTATAAATAGATTGCATTGTTATCATTTAACCTCGGGTTATCAAAGGTTTCAGACAACTAGTTTTGTGGGAATTGTATTATTTTGGTAGAGATAGGGACCTTTTTTAATCCGTTCTATTAGTACAACGGTTTGAGCTAAAAACGACTCATCAAAATGTTTCATCTTATGTTGGGATAAAATATGTCAACAGTTTTCCATTTACTTTTGTGTTTCCCTGAGAGCTCAACTATAAAAATGACATATTGTAACCATAAAAGAGTATCCAGAAAGTTCGAATTCTTAAAAATGGTATATAAGCTAAACATTTATATAAGATATTTATGCAAGCAATAAAAAAATAAATTTGTAGCGCATTCACTTAATTTTACACCCGAAGATGAATTTAATTGAAGATGTGTTATTGGTCATTCATTTGATGGAGTTACAATCGATTTGTGGTTCATACCATATGTAATAATAGCAAGTAACAAGGTAATATTCCAATGGTAAAATTCTATTGGTGCTGTAATTACCACAATATTTCTCATTGTAGGAGCTGTATTACCGTTGGATTTGAGGCTGGTAAAAATATAGGAAAACAACAACACGTCATCACAGAACTTGTTACAGGAAACGGCAAGCTATTGCTCTGAAAAAAGGCACGAGCCATCAATAGCAATCGTACCAGCACCCAATACCCATAAGGTAGAAGTAATCATGTTAATTACGTTCATCCTCTAGCAAAGCCAAATGTAAGAATCAAAGAAATGGCTTGGTTCGAGTTGTAATAAAACAAGGTATTTGAATTACTTTGGTCTTCAAAGCTAAAGTAGACGTGCAACTCAACTTGATTGTTGATAAACAACAATTATTATGGGCTCTCATGTCAACCCTTTTTGTAATGAGAAACGAAGTCTCAAATAAACGCTAATTCCCAAATACCGTGTTAACAGAGAGATCATTGCTCGCTGTTTGTTGTTGAACTTTATGTAAATACATACAATTTTCATCAAAGAAAAACAGAATTCCTTTAAATCATATTTGGATCACATGCACGCGCAAATCTAGACAAATGTTGTGATTGCTTGTTTTGGTGAAACGTGATTTTCTTCTCTTTCCAGGCAACTTGAGACTTTTGATGTGTTTTATCAAGAGCAAGTCTACATGCAATTTGTACAATGAATTGGACACATCCTTAGTATATTTTGACACCTTGTCATAAAGTAATACCTTCATTTAACCAACTCCTACTCTACTAAAAAGTTCAAACTTTTACAAGACCAGATTCCATGATCAACATTCTCAACACGGAAATACGCTTGCCTTTTTGCCTTTTTTAAAACCGCATTTACCAGGCTTTCCAAGTTTTTGTTCTTACGTAGAGAGCTGGCATGACGGCGTTTAATTACACAAGGACTTAAATCGCTAGAACGCCTAATTAGGAATATTATACATTTTATCATCTAAACATCATCCCTGCTTCCTAATTTTTGGTTTATTGCACGTGTTTCCATAAAATCAATTGAAATGGCATAAAGTAAATTACGTAGGGAATATGTTGACAGAATTGAACTTCGTCATTCGAGATCATTTATCATGAAATGAAAGCCACTTTTCCCTTGTGTGCCTAGAATATATTTCCTTGCTTCCTTGGCGTAGCTTACTTTCATCTTGAGTGAAAGCTGCTTCTAGCAACTATACGGGAAGCATCTCTTCACAGGATCTCAGTCCTTCCTTGCTAGTTGAAGAGAGTGGTAGCTACTCAGCACAGAAGGCGATTTTAAGAAAAAGTGGCAAAAAAATTTTTGTTATTTTTTATTGATCTATCTTGTAGCCCTTGG